>JANKOE010000206.1:23972364-23983457 GCA_026284465.1 Erythroxylum citrifolium | reverse complement strand
AAGTGTAATTTACCATTTGCAGGTTTTGGGTTAGGTCAAATGCAGCCGTTATGCTGCCGAAATTTTGGTAGAAAGAATGGTAGAGAGAAAGGTAGAATAAAATAAGAATTGATTAAAAGATAAGTATTTGGAAACTGGATGGATATATCAGAATATGATTAAGTAGTTGAGATTTGTATAAGGATGAATTTCCAAGAGTGGAAAGTATTTGTTTTTGTTTGGATGAGTTAGAATCAATATGAAAGAATGGAAAAAAAATTTATATCGGGATTTTCGGATTAGTCTAAAGTTTCCAACGCGACTCGATAGTTTTATCCGATACACCTTCTCGGATGTCAGATCTTCGTTCGGTTCGATATATGATTAAGCCGTTTTCAATTCTTCGATTTCCGTCTTCGCTTTTGTTTCTGTTTCCGTTTTCCGGTTGGGATCCGGTTCCTGAGATTGGGTTCCAACACTGAAACCCTAGAAAATTCAAATCCCTAATTTTTTCTTTCCAGTGTTGTGCGATTGATGGGTAATCTCCTTTTTTCTTTCAAGGTGCTTCATTTATCTGTAGAAACTCTCTACAGAAAATGAATTTCTTTATTGGAACTACTTTTGTTCCAAAATCTGACGGGTTTTCTTCTCCTCTTATTTTTTCAGGTCGACTTCTCTATTGTTAACCTTGTCTCTGATGAAGTGGAGTCGAACGTATATATGCTTCGACCTCTCATGTTGGACTGGGTCCTTACTGAGGTAAATCTCACTTTGACTGTCTGTGTGTATAGTTGCCTCTGTTGTTTGTATTTTGATTTCTGATAGTAGTCCCTTAAGCCATATTAGCTCCTTTAGGCCTTCTGTGATTGCATAAAATTTTGCTTCTGTTGTAGATAGTGACACCACTGCTTGTTGTTGCACTTTCCAGCTTACTGTATTGCCTGATAGTGTGAAGTAGTATGCTGATAATGATTTGCGTGTGTCCTTGTCTGCTGCATAATCTGCATCTACATAGCCTTTTAAATTCACATGTTTATGCATTTCTAGGTTAGACTTAGAAAAGCATAGACCATGGTTTAGGGTTCCCTTCAGATATCTGAGTACTATCTTAAATCCAGACCAATGTTCTAGACCTGGATTAGACATGAATCTGCTAAGTAGGCTGATTGCATGTGCTAAGTCAGGTCTAGTACAAATCATAATATACATAATACAACCTATACCCACATCATAAGAATATTTCCGCATGTGTTCCCTCTCTGCTTCTGTTGCTGGACTCTTATCAGCTGTCAGCTGCAAGTGTAAAGCAATTGGAGAAGGGCTAGGTTTAGAGTCTTCCAAGTTGAACTTGCATTGGACTTTCCTAATGTAGTCCCTCTATATCAACCACAATTTCCATTTAGCTCATTCCTTATGATTTGCATTCCCAATAGCTTCCTGGCTCTTCCTAGGTCTTTCATGTCAAAATTCTTCTTCAGGGCATCTTTCACTTCTTAAATTTTCTTCATTAGCTTTCCTGTGATGATTAAATCATCCAAATACACCAACATGTAGACCACTTCCTCTTTCTTCAAGTCTTTGTAGTATAGACAGTAATCACAGGCACTCCTTTTAAACCTCAATTCTATCACTACCTTATGGAACTTCTTGTTTCATTGCCTAGGGGCTTGCTTTAGGCCATATGGTGATTTCTCCAACAAACACACATGATCTGATTTCTGCTTATCTATGAAGCCAATAGGTTGCTTCATATATATAGTTTCCTCTAGTCTTCCATATAGGAAGGTTGTCCTCACATCCATCTGATGTATATCCCAATCATTCAATGTTGCTAGGGTCAAAATTATCCTTACTGTTTTAAACTTGACCACTGGAGAAAAAATTTCCTTGTAGTCTACACCTTCCCTTTGCCTGAAGCCTTTAGCAACTAGTCTGGCTTTATAGGTCTTCGACTCAACTTCTGTTACTCCATCATTGAGTTTGAAAATCCACTTGCATTCAATTACCTTAGCATTAGGTGGCTTGGGAACTAGCTTCCAAGTCTCATTCTTCATTAGAGAAGAGTATTCACTTTGGTAAGCCTTCTTCCACTGATCTGCATCAGTTCTCTTCATTGCCTCCTCATAGCTTTCTGGTGCTTCAGTTTCTATAGATTCTGCAACTAAACAAGCATATTCAACTAGGTTGGTGTCAAAATACCTTCTGTTAGGTATTACCTACCTTGGTTCTTTATCTCTAACTAGTTGATGGTCTTGTAAGGGTGTTTGAGCTTCAGTTTCTGATTCTTCTTTTTCTATTCCCTCCTGAGGATTAAAACTAGAATCCTATCTTTCTTCTACTGCTTCTGTAGGTTGTTCAGCAGCTGGTTATGTTTCTCCTTCCTCATATGTGGAGGTTGGGACATAGAATGGAGTCAAATTGTTGTTTGATCCCAGCTGCTGTAGGACACTTTCCTGAACCTGCATTCCTCCCTCTTTCTGCTTCAGCAGTGGGAATTCAGTTTCCCTGAACACTACATCTCTACTTATTTGAGTCTTGTGAGCTCCTGGCTATAGGACTAGAACCTTGTACCCTTTTGTGCCTTCAGGGTATTCTAGAAACACTCCTTTTATGGCTCTAGGTTCTAACTTTCCTTCTGTTCGGTGGATGTAGGCATTGCATCCAAAAGGTGTCAAGTTAGTTAAATTGGGTTTATTTCCAGTCCATACCTCTTTAGGAGTCTTATATTCATTTGCTGATGTAGGCAGTCTGTTTATTAGGTAGGCTGCTGTTTTTATGGCTTCTCCCTATAGTGATTAGGATAGGCCTGAAGATAGCAGCATGGATCTTGTTTTCTCCAGGAGTGTCCTATTCAATCTTTCTGCTAATCCATTATGTTGAGGAGTAGCTTTGACTGTTCTGTGCCTTTGAATGCCTTTCTTTTCACAGCAGTCATCAAACTCCTTGCTGCAAAACTCCATGCCATTGTCTGTCCTCAAACACTTCAGCCTTTTTCCTGTTTGATTCTCCATCAGTGTATGCCACTTGATGAATGCTTCTAGAGCTTCATCCTTAGACTTTAGGAGATAGATCCAGCATTTTCTGGATCTGTCATCAATGATTGACATGAAGTATCTCTTTCCTCCCATTGTTTGAGTCTGTGCTAGCCCCCATAAGTCACTATGAGCATACTCCAAGTTGTTGGTGGCTCTCCTTGCATTCTTTGGGAAAAGAGTTCTGTGATGTTTCCCCAGTATACATCCTTCACAGAACTCAATTCTCTTCACAGTAGCATTAGGCAGCAACCCTTGTTGTTCAAGGTGCTTCAAACTCTTGTTTCATGTATGTCCTAATCTTGCATGCCATAGGATTGTTGAGTTCAACTCCTTTTCTTCTACTGTTAGGTTGATTTCTGTGATCCCTACAATATAGTATAGGCCTCCTCTCTCAATTGCCCTTATAACCACCTTCCCATCCTTTATGATTTCTCTCAAGCCATCCTTGGATCTGATCTTGTATCCTTGCTTGTCAAAAACACTTTCGGATAGGAGATTTCTTCTAATTCCAGGGACATATCTCACATTGCTCAATGTCCTTCTCTTTCCATCATGCATTTTGATGGAAACATTGCCAATGCCCTTGATGTCCTGCTTTCCTGCATCTGCCATCCTCACCTTAGCTGATAGGTTCTCAAATGTAGAAAACCACTCCCTATGGGAAGTCACATGCATTGTGCAGCCAGAGTCAAGTATCCAGTCTATTGTTGGCTCATCTGCTTCGGTTGTCAATGCAAGGATCTCATCGTCACTTGTTTCTTCAAGCTTTTCAACATTTCCAGCAGCAGCTTTCTCTTCTTCTTTATCCTTCTTTTTCTTCATGCAATCTCTAACAAAATGACCAATTTTATCACAGTAAAAACATTTCTTACCTTTAGCTTTACCCTTTTTCTTGTCATCATTAGTCTTCTTCTGTTTGCCCTTTCCTTTCTTTTTCTACCCACCTTTCTTTGAATCAGTGTGTGCTGATTTGTTCTCGGATTTGTTGTCCAGGAACATCAGTTCTGGTTCCTTCTTGAAGTGATTGTTGTATATCACTTCCTCCATCAAAGAGTCAAGCACCCTCTTTATAGTTAGAGCATCACCACTAGCATGCTTCACCACCTTTCTGAATACATTATACTCCTGTGGAAATGATTTTAGAATCATCATTGCTTGGTGTTCTTCAGAGATAGTCTCTCCAGTAGCTTCAAGATCTTGAATTAATCTGAAAAAGTAATCTAAATTGTCTTCCAAGGTTACTGTCGTATTCATCTTGAAGTTGGCAAGATTGTGCAGCAAGGTCATCTTATTAGGTAAGCACCTCTTTGAGTAAATCTCATCCAGTTTATCCCATAGCATTTTAGTTGTGTTGCAATCTTTCACCTTTCTGATGACAAATGGTGAAAGAAGCAACATTAGCTTGCAATGTGCTAATCTTTCTTTCTTAAGATTCTTTATGGGATCTTGATCATCTTCATATGTTACATCTATGGCTCCAAAGCACTCATAGGATTCAAGGAGGGCTTGCATCTGTAATTTCCAGATTGCAAAATCCTCCTTTCCAGCGAATACTTCCATCTCCTTTCCCACCATCTTGTAGGATCTTTGTAAAGACTTGAGTTTGAGCTTTCTTTGATGGATTCTTGGCTGGTGAATGTGGGCAGAAACTTTAAAATGGCTCTGATACCAATCTATTAGAATTCGTAGTATTATTTATGTATAATACTTTCTGGACTTATGACAATTGTTTTGATCTAATTTTGTAGAGATGGAAGATTGCAAGAAAGTAAAGACAATGCACAGAATTTACTTGGTTCGATAGCACAAAGCTATCTACGTCCAAGGATCAATCACACACACTGGTTTTACTAGGATAAGAAAAAAGGTATACAAGAGATTGAGTGTTTCCCTGAAACACCTGCAAGAGTTTCTCACAAACTCACTAGTACACTTTTGAATGTACTCTAGCACTCTCTCTGTTTTTCTCTCTGAACTAGATGACTGAATGTATACAATAGTTTGTAATTGTAACTGTGTTGTTCTCTCTATGTGTATCTAAATGCTTGGGTCTTGGCAATTTATAATGGTCTTCGTATAACTGCTGCCTTTGACTTAGTCTTATGAAAAGTGCATGCCTTTGACTTCACGTGACATCATCTTCCTTGCATGTTTGAACTTTAATGAAGTGCTATGTTTAAATCATAATATTTCCTTGTGCTATGCGTTTTTTGAGGCTGTGCTTCTGACTACTCCACGTGAGCCTTACATGCAATTGACTTACTGATAGTTTAACTCTTCTGACTTCATTTCGAAAATTCCAGAGTCTCTCCTTATGAAAGCTTTCAGACACTTTCTCCTTCTTCTTCGTATCTTCTTCTATTTTTCTAGATCTGTTGAGTTTTAGTGTTGATTTTGAAGAATCATGTGTTTTTCTTCACATAGTTCAATTTTTGAGTAGCTTTAGCAGCATATCGAACATGAGCATCTATATGTATTTTGTATTAAGCGAATGATGTAATGTTGAATGTGATTAAAGCTATGTATAAACTCCATGTTGTCTTAGTAATGCGATTATGAATGGAAGGAGTTTCCTTTGTATGTGTTGATGTTCATTTGGTTGAGTTGTTGATTGTGTGGTTGGAAATAGAAGCGTATGATAGAATTTTGATGTGAATGTTGGGATTCTGGGTTTAGAATCTGATGGTTTTGCCACGGTAAACCTTTCCCAAAGGGTATTTGTGTGTGATTTTGGTAACTTCATCGTGGCAAAAGGCTGTATTTTTCCTGAGAGGTTTTTGAAATTGAGCTGGGGCGAAGGGGGATTTTCATCATAGCATATTTGCCCCGAAGGGTGCGTTTGCTCAACCTCGAGACTTCGCTGTAACGAACTTCTCCTGAAAGGTCCTTGGAAATATTTCCATATCTTCGTCGCGGTGAACATAAACTTTGCCACAGCGAACCCAACATTATTGAGACTGGAATTTTCCTTAAGAGTTGAAGTTTTTGACTTTCCTTTTGCATGATCCTTACCCAACCGCCTCGAGTGGTCACCTCGAGATTCACGACCCCAACACTACCTTTTAGGGATTTAAACTAACCAGTCTTTCCCTGTATAATTTAGACCTCAAATAAGATCTATAATCTAAGACTTTCTAATACATAGGATCCTTATAAAGAGGCAAGTGTAGAATATACTTACCTTTTTGTATGAGTATAACTACATTATTTAATAATTAAGCTTTTAGGAGAGAGAAAACTTAGAAGAAAGCCATAAAATAGAAAACAGACTTCCTATTATTGATAGAACTAGAGATTAAGCGTATTTACAACTGAAAGAAAACCTTGGTTTTATAGTCCAAGTAAGGAGGAACAAGACAAACAACTTTTGAACAAAGATATAAGCAACTGCACATAGTATAATATTGCAAACTAAAATACAAAAGTGCATAATGAAAGTAAAAAGTATTGGGAGACACTGGGTCCCAATAATATTCCTAAAAAATAAGAAAGAATCTCTCAATAGGGTGGTGCTAATAAATATCAGGGTCCATCGTCTTCATCTGATACTAACATGTCATCAACCAAATTTTCTATTTCAATAATAAAATGGGGTATTTCGGCATCTGTTCAAACTGGGGGCTATGGATCTTGGGTGTTTTGGAAATAGTCTAGAAGGTTTTTGGACTATTCTTTAAGCTTAGTTGAGCTTTCTCCATTTTCAAAAGTTCTTTTAGGTTCAAATCCAAGTGGACATGGTAATTTTGCCTGCCATAACATTGGACACCATGTGAGCAAATTGATCAACTGAAGAACAATAACCAACAGTTGGTAAAATGGGTTCTAGTAGAGGAAATCTCCATGGTATGGACCTAAGGATGTGCAGATAACAGGTTTGTTGAATTTTGGATGATGATTGAGGTGATCAAGAAAAATATAGTATGATGTCTTTCTAGTTTTTGGGTCAATTAATGGAGGTCTTCCAAAGTTAAAAATGATTAATGATATACACATAACCATTTTTGCTCATATTATAAAGGCGATGGATGATGATGAAAGAATGTGCTTTCTATTCTGCTAGAGGAATACTCTATAGTTAATATCCGTTAAGTATTTGACTCAATTTAATACACAACTTTATCAACGGTTGAAACCATTTCAAGAATGTCCATAATAGAGAACTAGCATTGGTAGGATTGGCATCTAATGGGGACAAAACAATATGACATGTATGAAGGGCACATAAAGCTCAAAGATGCTACGTAGTGGGTTCGGTAAGAAAATCATAGAGATGGTGTAGAGTGTAATAGGGTATCAGAGTATCAAAATGGTGTGTATGTGGAAGAATGTTCAAGGTGGTAAGAATAAGATGAAGGTAATAAAAAGACTTTTTGGTAGAAGAACAACAATTTCTAGTTTTTCAGGAGGGCTGGTAGTTGGAGGAAAGGATTTCTTAACGCTGGCATAGAGGGGGTGATCTATAATTGGGAGGATGAGATTAATTGCTTTTTTCAAGATAGGACTGGGAATTTGGATTGGCTTTATATGTCTTGAGAGAAAATTAGCTAGCACGTTATGATGAACCTTGATATGGCAAGCTGTGAATTTATAATGAGAGAACCAATCTTTCTATTGAAGTAATTGGTTGTCAGGCAATATCTTCTTATGAGGCTTAAGGATTTTTGGAAAAGATGTATTGTCCATTTATATCACAAAGTGATAAGGGCTGAGGTGAAAAGTAAACTTTTCAATATCCTTCTTTACCATCAAATTCTCTTTGTAGATGGTGTGATAATGCTTTTATTTTTCCTTGAACTGGCCATTAGCATAACCATAATAATGACATTTTTCGTCAACTTCTTCAATCAAGATGGCACCCCAATAATGGTCACTAGCATCTTTCTAAAGGATACGTTGTCCTTTGTCAGGAATTTTTAAAGAGGGTGGATGTTAACTCAATTATTTTAAGTATTTAACAGCTTTGATTTGCCTTTTACTCCATGACGGTGGATTCTTTCTCGGTAATCTTGATAAGGAACTTGTATAATCGACCACGTGTGGAATAAAATCCCTGATGTAACTAATAGTTCCAAGGAATTGTTAGATTTGCTTTGGATTGAAATTTTCATCAAGAACATGTAATAATTTACTAGCGATATATGGACAAGGCTGATATAATCTTTCATGAAGTTCATAGTTAGAACTTCTGTTTGGATTGATCCAATATGACTCCTTTTGGATGAGAGCATGATTTTGTAATGCTTGGTAGGATCTAAGAAAATTTTAAGTAGTGCTTTATGATCTTTATGGGTCTTAGAATATAGTAGAATGTCATCAATGTAGATTAAAGTATCAGAAAGAATAGGCTTATAGATCTTTATCATAGCCTTATGAAAATGTGATGAAGCGATTTAGTTCGAATGACATAACAGTCCATTGGTATATATTATTTGGGATGCAATAAATTGTTTTGTACCTTTCTTGTGAGTCGATTCCTAATTACCAAAAACCTACCTTCAAGTCAAACTTTGAAAATATTTTTCTTCCTTAAAAAGTAAGGCTTGAGTATTGATCCTTAATAGTAGAAACTTGTCATCTTAATGAATACATTAAGAAGTTTATAGTCAATGACCAACCTCTTCTTTCCTTTTTCTTTGTTCAATTTTTTTGTTAACATAAAAAGCTTGACATAATCTGACTGAGCTCAATTAATCCTTGTTGAAGCAGAATAACATAGTCTTCTAATGCTAGCTTTAAGTCATTAAGATTCATATGATTTGAATGTGAGATACGATCCCACAATACTTCGTATTAAACAATACACCACCTGACTAATTTAAAGCACTATATTAATACTTTTCTTACATTTTTGTTGCGTGATAAAATTTTGTAGCACTATCGTATAATTTCCGCCTCTGAAATGTCGCGCATTCCCATCGACCCCAGGATTTGGAGACGAGAAGCGAAAGAACTGGAAGTGTTTGAACAATCACGTTTACTGAGCAACATATCTGTGTCCACATTTACAGGAATCAGACGACGTAAGCAAGCCACAGATCTCATGTAACACCAATATGGTGTGAATCCGCGTCAAATCTTCTGTGCCCTTTTCCCCTATGCCCCAACATTTTAATCATTTAGATTTTCTCTCTCTTAATTATTGAATGATTATATGTTAGTTGGAAAATGTAAGCACGGCAAAAAAGGTGAAGAAGATTCGAAGCCGTGTGAATCACAACCACTTACTGGTATGACTAATGTCATTATTTTCTTTCCTTTTCTTATAGTCACGACACAGATTCCTAGTCTTGAAATAAAATTCCTAATCTGAACTCGTGAGCTTTACGAAAAAGAAAGAGAGGGGAGGTCGGTAGACACTGTCACTGACCCTGATGCCTATAAATGAAGCGGAAGAGAGCCTACCGTTGATGTTGCAAAAACAAAGTGAGACGGCGAATACAAATCAACTGCCAATAGTAATGGAAGGGACCGACAGAGATGGCGTAGGTGTAGGCAACAGTAGGCCTATAAACGTCTTTGACGATAAGAAGTTGGGCATTGAGATTCCGGAAACTGCCCATCAGATCAGCACCGGTTTGTTTTTTCCCATTATCTTAAAGATTTCCTCTTTTTCTCATAATCTCGTTAGTTTTGGTTCTTCCTTGTCTTCTTTTACGCTATCGCTAGTTGGCTTTGATTAACACCCCTTTCACCGGAGAAGTGTTTCTCTGTGTGCAACGCGGGAACTTTTGGGGCTATCTCTCTAGGATATCATAAAGATTATGCCTTTCGCTTTTTCCTAGAGAGATGGAGTGAGACTTGTTTGTTTTAGTGTTTTCATGATGTGGATTTGCGTGTGATGAGGTTTTCATCTGTGCTATCTGTCTGTTCATTGTTCAAAATAATTTTTGGTGATTTTACTTTTGCATGTGAGTGAATTCTTAATTGATACCTTCGCCTTTCGTTTTTATTGTCGTCTGTCATCTACGAACCTATGGATTGTTAGCCAGCAAAAATCAGTAGACTCCAATAAGAGAAGGAGAATACAGTTTGACTGGGCTTTAAGAATTTCTTTAAGGTTAAACCAGACAAATGAATACGCAAGCTTTGCATTTTTAACACCCTGGGCAGATGTCATAGTAATCTATGTTGATTGGTACCCTTTCTTTAGACATCAAATTAGAAGTATGTTTCGATCTTGGTGTAATCTTTTATTGACATAGCTTTGTCTTTTCTTGGTTGCTCTTACTCTTTCTATTCCCCCTTATGTGTTGCAACTATAGATTCATGGGTTCAAGTATGTGTTGTGCTCACCACTGGTATCAACAGTGCTTATATACTGGGATATTCTGGGACCATAATGGTTCCTTTGAGTTGGGTCGCTGGAGCCGTGGGTTTGATTGTCGCCACCATTTTTTCACTGTATGCGAGTACTCTTACTGCCAAGATCCATGAACATGGAGGAAAGAGGCATATCAGATACAGAGATCTTGCAGGATATTTTTATGGTATGAGCTAACAGGAAAACAAAAAAAATCATATCTTGATGAGTCATCCTATTTTTCCCAGTGTCAATTAGTTTTCATATCTGCTACACTTTAATATATGCTTGATGCTAGAATCTGATGCAGCCTTTTTCCTGCAGGTAGGAAAGGATATACTCTTTTATGGACGCTACAGTATATTAATCTTTTCATGTTTAACGTTGGATACATCATATTGGGCGGTTCAGCTCTTAAGGTAAAACGACACCTCAGTTGCTTATCCATTGTTAGGATCGAGGCTGGTTTGGGGTATATTACTAGGAATTACGTTTGTTTTCTTGTAAAGACCTATTTTTCCCGGCTATAAGGGATCCCTGAACCTGTGTTGTTTGAGTATGAACTCAAGAAAAAAAAATTCTCATCCCCCATCGTTTGTGCAGATTGGCAACATATAGCCTTAGGGAAAATAACAACTGACTTCCTACAGAGTGGTAGAGGTGTTCATGGTAGGGTAACCTGACCCGTTCGTAAATAACCTGAACCTGAATGTCAAGTTCGGCAATTTCACGAACCTGAACCTGAACCTAAAGAACCTATAGGATCGGTTAACCTATTT
>JANKOE010000206.1:23956451-23972264 GCA_026284465.1 Erythroxylum citrifolium | reverse complement strand
CAAGTCATCCACTATATGGACGCCCCACTAGATTGACCCTTGAATTTGCCATGAGTGAAACGTTGATACTTCTTGTACAACTTGGGTCGTATAACATCCATCCATACTGCATATACACGTTTTCCTTAGTATTTCACCACTGAAATGCACTTTTATCATTTCACTACAAAATTGTTCCCACCTTTTTTTTCTTCCATTGACGAATAAATTGTCCTAAATTTGATCATTTACTTTTGCACTCCAGATTGTGTGCTTAGGGGACAGAACCGTTGTTATGAAGTCGTGAGTTCATTAGCATGATTTTTATGTCTTTTTGCAGTTCTTATATAATTCAATGTTCTTGCTATGCAGGCAGCATATGTTCTTTTTAGGGACGATCATGTGTTGAAACTCCCTTACTGCATCGCCATTGCTGGATTTGTATGTTTTATGTTTGCCATATTAGTTCCTCATTTGTCAGCTCTAAGAGTTTGGCTGGGAGTTTCGACAGTCCTCACTGTGATTTACACTGTTGTAGCCCTTGTGTATTCCATCAAAGATGGTGAGTACATATTCTGTTTCCTGGTATGTCATCATACATAATTTTCTTGTATGCTTCATAGTATTCTTTTGCAGCTTGCATAATTTTATGTTTGCAATTAAGAGTAGAATGATGTTTGCATTCTAATTGTATGGTTATTAGAAGTTGCCTAAATTCATTGGATTTAGGAGGGGAACCGCAGCATGTTCTTGTAAAATTATGGTCAATACCAGATACGTAAGCTGTGGTTTTATTTTAAGTGTAGGGGTTAATCAAATTCTGGGTATCACCTGTCTCCTTGTTGTGTAGAAAGAACTGCTTACGAAATATCAGTCCTCTGCTATTTGGTCATGCTATTATGCTCTATAGCTTTCTTTGCAGTGATGAGCAATAAAGTTCTGCATTGATCCTTCAAAACTATCCCACTCTCTAATTCCCTCCTTTCATTCTTCTTAACAATAGAGTTCAGCTGAACTTATTCTGACTATTTCCGTGACTTGTAAATGCCAGCATTAGACAATTGGTTGCTTAATCACCGACTTTTCATCGTTATGATTGATATAGGTGTCAAAGCACCAGCCAGGGACTATAGCTTCCAAGGAACAACGATTAACAGAATCTTTACGACTGTTGGAGCAATTGCTAATTTGTTCTTTCCATTTAATACTGGAATGATTCCAGAGATACAGGTGGGATATATTAAGAAGCATAGTGCTTATGTCTTTTTCTTCTGGCTTCAAAACTTGGTTTACTGATTTGCTACATGGTTTACTGATTTGCTACAGGCGACAATAAAGGAACCTGTTGTTGGTAACATGTTGAAGGCACTGTATGTTCAATTTACAGTGGGAGTTATACCATTGTTTGCCGTTACTCTTGCTGGGTATTGGGCATATGGATCGTCCACATCAACTTATCTGCTCAGTAGCACCTCAGGTCCAGTTTGGTTGAAGGCAATAGCCAACATTTCTGCATTCTTGCAAGCTATCATTGCTTTCCATGTAAGACTTTTTCTGTCATCTACCAGCATTTTTTGCTTCTGCTAAGAATATTCTGTACATTTTGACGATTAACCTGCTTGTAGATATTTGCAAGCCCCTCGTATGAGTACCTGGATACCAAATATGGCATTGAAGGGAGTGCTTTGGCAATCCGAAACTTGTTGTTTAGAGTTGCAGTAAGGGGAGGGTACCTTGTTATTAGTACACTGGTGCCAGCTATTCTGCCATTTCTTGGAGATTTTATGAGTCTCACAGGAGCTCTCTGTACCTTCCCTGTTACGTTTATCATCCCTAACCACTTGTATCTACTGGCAAAGAAGAACAAATTGACCACTCTACAGAAGTTGTGGCATTGGCTTAACATTTGGTGTTTTGGGCTCATGTCCATTGCGGCTGCAATTGCAGCTGTCAGACTTATTGTTGTAGATTCCAGAAGTTACCATGCATTTGCGGATCTTTAACAAGACTTAGGGGTTATTCGATTGATTATACTTCTTAATTACTTCTTGACAATTTTATTGCTCTGGATCTGTTAACAACATGGCTTGAGCCAGAAAAAGTCCGGTGCAGATTTAGATTGATCCATTGGCACTCAAGTGACCAGCAGTGCATCCAAGTGAGGAACGGGAGATTTCCACAAACAATAAATGGTGGGTGATCATTTGATCAGAAAAACATAATAACGCCTACAATTGTCAATTTTTAATGTAAAAATGGGTTCCAAGATGTGATTTTACAAATTAAGTGGCCAATTAATTCCATTTATATATTTATATATTTTTTATTTTTTATTTTTGTTTTCAGTTTTTATTTTTCTTTTAAATAAAAAACAAAATTTTGTTTAGTTATTTTCATTATTTATAATAATTATATATTAGACAAAATTTAGAGATGAATTATTTTTTATTAAATAAATTTATTTTTCATTTTTATATAATATTTATTATCAAATTATTAATACAAATATTTTATTTTATTAAAATTAAATTTTGTTAGAATATTTTATTTTATTTTAATTATTAAATTAAATTTTATTTGAAATATATAAATTTAAAGATAATTTAAATGTAATTATATTTCTTAATAATTATTAAACTAAATTTATTTAATTTAATTGAAAAATTAAATTAAATGATTAAACAAAATGAAATTATTCATAATTTGATTAATAATTAAATAATATATA
The DNA here is from genome assembly GCA_026284465.1 of Erythroxylum citrifolium. NCBI lineage: Eukaryota > Viridiplantae > Streptophyta > Magnoliopsida > Malpighiales > Erythroxylaceae > Erythroxylum > Erythroxylum citrifolium. Next base: position 23,969,557 of record JANKOE010000206.1, on the reverse strand, counting down.
TTTAATTAATACTAAATCAAATTAAAAATAAAAATAGAGAATAAAAATCACCTTTTACAGTTTGTATCATTTCTAAAATTGGAAAAAAAATATAAATTAAAAACTCAATCAAACAAAAAATTTCTGAATTACAAAAAATGAAAAGTAAAAATGAAAACAAACAAACGCTAAATTCCACATTTATATTGCGATTGTGATAAAATTGACAATATTCTATTATTTTGTAAGATTACATAACATATAACTTATTCATACATGAAGTGATATCTTAGAACATATAAGTATGAAATTTTCTTATTCAAAAATTATTTTCTTCATTAAATGACACAGCAAATTTTTATCCTTTGTAACTTTAGAAATGATTTTAAAGTTGCGCAAAATTTAATTTGAAATTGATATGAAAGTGAGTTTGACATTTTGTATTACGTAACTTTGCGTACCATAAAACTCGTTCTATCGTAGCAATTGTCAAAATGTCAAAGATGTGGATCATCCATGTACTCCTATTCACTTAATTATAGTGTTTTGTTTTGTACCCCAACTGAGCTGCTGATTGGCAGTGATCCTGGGTTCTACAAATTAAAGCTTCTTAGTTCAAGTCTCTGTTTCTCCGTCTATCCAGTCGAGCTTTATCAACGAACAAACAATTGCAAGAACACCTGATGGTGTTGAAGCCCAAAATCACTGATCGAAGGACAGCATACATGAAAGAACCATTAACCCAAGACCTTGGATCTGATGACAATTGGAAGTTAAAGTAATGTATACTCGCAAAGATCCAAGTTTATCCACAAAGTTTTTGCCGTTTGGTTTGTGGATTTCATAAGGTGGCATTACAGTGTCTGGAGCCAGCAGAAAGATGTTACAGATCAGTAATTTTGACACATCAAAGAAACAACGTATCAATTTCTCAAATCACGACAGATGTGAATCTGTCTTTTCAGCCGTACTGCTCTACTATGCAAACAATTTCAAACAATACAAACAACCAGTAGAATTTCCAATCCACAATATTCCAAGTCCAATGTCTGTTATGCTAAATTAGCAATAACAAGCCATACAATTGACAATATGCTGCCATGTTTCTATAATTTAGCGAACTACGTGCCTCTGACGTTTCAAAATGCTTTAATACCTTTCTGCAGAATCCAGACATTGTGATGCCACTTCATGAAATCCTGAAACCAGTCTGCTAAAAATAAAATAAAAAGGGATTAACTTAGATCGTCAGCAGTAAACATTCCCGTAAATGTAGTGCATTCACTAGGGAAAGAGAAAAATAGAAAGGGTCATGGGATAGTTTCAACTTCATATTCATAGTTTCAGCTTCAAATTCAATGTTTGCATTCTTAAATACCAAAGACAAAGAGTAATGACACCCAGTATGGGCACAGGTACGAAACTCATAGAAGCAAATATAAAGGGAACAATATATAGCCGAGTTAAACCAAATCAATGAGATTCACGTCTGTATCTCCATGTTATCAAACTAGGTTTATATTCTAACAGCATCTACATAAAACTGATGAAAATGCAAAGCATAAATATCCTAAATAGTATGAATATTTTCAATACAAACTCTTCCAAGTGCCTAGGATATTTGCTATCCTTTAGCCACTAAGTTACATCATGCTTCTAGCTAACTTAAGCAGAAATCTGAACTTTCGTCACTCAAAAGTAACAGACCCTATTATGCACGTCTTACAATGGAGAACATTGGAAAGAAAAGGGAGTTCAAACACAACGTATTGTAATTCCAACATTGGTCTACATGACATCCCATATGGAAGGGCATATTGTTATCATCTAACTTCAACAGTATCATTAGGCAAAACACAAAATATATACACTCATATATAATGAGATCAGGGATATATTAACTGCCACACGTTCGCTTCTCACCTCGGTAGTTTATCCAGATACCAACTTTACAACAATGAAGATGGAGTTCAATATCAGAAGAGGAACTCTCATATACTGAGTTGCGTAAATGAGACCTATAAGCTGCGCCTTGAAGGATTTTGTTCGACCCCCAGAAAACTCATTAAAGCTCCATCCTCTAGGTGCTAGAAACCGATCTTCATTTAGTATGGCAAAAGCATTTGCAAGAAGCAGACAACCCTCCAACAACGTCCACAAGCCCATTTCCTGCGCGGTACACAACACCCTAATCAATAAGATTTCTTTCACCAACGTTAACAGAAACTCGAATATGAACAAGCAACAGCCGTCTGAGATGCCATAACATTTTTTCAGACCCAGCCCAAAGGCAGGCCGAACAGGTCAACGGCCATGCCAGAAAATTACATTTACTGAAATGTTATTAGGATTTTCATTTAACTCAAATTGGTGCCATTACATTACTTAAAAAATATGGAAACCAATTAGAACTAAAATCCCACTCCAACCTCATTTAGCCTATATATTTAACTGCAAATATTACACAAAAAGCAAGTTAATTATTATAAATTAGAAGGTACCGGCTACGAAAGCAACAGAGGATAGGTGGAGCAAGCTTGGAGGTGTCAGAGAATACCGACGACGGCGACGAGAGAGATTTGATATAGATGGCGGTGAAGAGAAGAACCGTCTGATGGAGGGAACAAGGTGGGAGATTAGGATTGCGGTGGTGTTCGGTGTTCCAGATCTGGAAAATTATGAACTCTGAAAGTTTTCGAAAATAATACTTGCAAAATGATTAAACTCGGCCCGATATTAAGCCTAGGTCCAAAGAAAATTTAGGATGAGGAAAAAAAAACGACGTCGTATCGGTTGGTGAGCGGGTGGAATATGAATTCCAATTAAAAAAATGATTTCCCCCAGTCGTTTTTCTGTTGAAACTTGAAACTTGAAATTCGCCGCCGTCGGTCCCTCGCCCTGCCCATCACTTACAACCACCGTTGCCCGCTGTCTTCTGTCGTCGCCGTTTCAATAGTTGTTTGTCTTTTACGGTAATGTCCCCTCTTTTTTTCCTCTTTCTGCGCTTTCCTTTCTAGGGCTACTGCGCTCATGTCATAGGAAGAATGCGTTCCTATGGCTTTATTCGCTTCAGTTGTTTCTCTTGATTGTCGGCCACACCGTTGTCTCTATCTTTATGTTGGTGGTCGTCACTGCCAATAATTCGGGTAAGAATGGTCGGATTTCTCTAGTCGGTTGCAGAAGTTCATAATTGGAAACAACTGGGTGCTTGTCTCATCTGCATTTTGCAATTCTATATAACTACCTTCAGCCTCCGGTTCTGATTCTGCTTTTTCTTATGTTTCCTGCTTATATGTTTGAGATTCTTGGAATCTCTTTGTAATGGATCCAAACACTGGCTTTGATATACATCTTTATTTTGTTAATGGTATTGAGTTTGACTTCATAGGTTGTTATATTGCTTTGATCTGATTTCTCTTTTTCACAGACACTTTCAAGCTTCTCCCAGATTCAACAGATTCAAGAAATAAAGCAGTTTGTTTACACATAAAAACAGTTCTAGGTAAAGAAAAATTAAAAAAAGTCTTATTGGTTATGAATTTATGATACGGATTGTTCGAGTTTGGAAATTGGAACTGACCTTAATTCAAACTAAATACTCTTTAAAGTTTTCCATTTCAAAGTTAAACAAAAAAAAAGTCAGTATTTACAGACCCATCCAGCTCAATCAAGCCAGCTCACTGAGAGGGCTTTGGACAAGGGCTGGTGATCGGGTCAGGTTATATGAAAATCCCAACAATGGAAGAATCAGTGATAGAAGCTGTGACGCTGTTTTTACTTTGCTCCCTCTGCTGTTACTAACCCACAGCTGTCAACGACTTAACTCTCTTACTGTCTCCTCGCCACTAGTGTATCTCTTTATTTAAAAATTTTTGAATATCATATTTCTTGATCTACTTCTTAAATTATGGCACCAAAGCTATGTGATTGAATTGGGAATAAGATTGTGTGAATATCTGTTGCTGTCAAGGTGTTGCTAGTGGATGGTAAAACAATGGCAAGAATTAGGGATAGAATGGAGGATTTCAAAGATGCAGTCAGGCACACCTCTGTTTCCTTGGGTTATGACGAGGTATATGCAGTTCTTCTTCAATTTTGTTTTGGAGCTAAATGTTTTTTCTTTTGTTTTAAAGTTCTGATTTTATCTTTCTCTGTATGTGATCTTGGTTGGGTTTTACAGCCTAAATTGGCAACCATTATGGCATCTTTCATCATTCATAAACCTCGCCAACGATCAGCTTTTACCAAGGCTGCTTTAAGAACGGTATTTTCTGTTGATCAGTTTTGTTTCAAAAAAGTAAAAACATTTTTAGCTTAAGGGCAACAAGGATCCAAGGATTATGCATTCTTATTTGTGATCTTAAGTCCTTGTTTTTGTTATCAGCTTGAAAGTATTGAAGCTTTGCAACAGTTTTTGTTGGAGCATCGGAAGGATTATGTGGATGTACACCGTACGACTGAACAAGAGAGGGATAATGTTGAACATGAAGTAAGCAGTATAACTCTCTTTGTTATGAGCATCATTCTTATGTGATAGTGAAATAAACTTTTTGCTGCCACCTTATGACAAACCGCACAAGCCTCCATGTTTTATTCTTAATCTACTTAAAATGCTTGAAAAGAATGTGTTTATGCAATCTAATTTCCAAACTTGGCAACCATATCATACCTTTTTTATGAGCAGCAGTTCTTTGATTTCTTTTTTTTTTTAAGTAACAGTTATGTGATTTTAATTGCTTATGCCCTGTTGAAGATGCTTTTGTCTCTGTTCCACAGAACTGTTCAATTCAGTATCCTTTTATGGTTTTTCCCCGTGAACGGTGGCTGCTTAATTTAGTTGTCATGAAATTTAAGATTATCCCCACTTCCCTTCTGTTTTCTACTATATTTACGGTTTTATTTATTTTGTTTCTTAAAGCGTTTCTCTGCCCTCTATCATTTGCAGGTTACATCATTTATTAAAACATGCAAAGAACAAATTGATATTCTTAAAAATAGTATAACTGATGAAGAAGCAAACTCAAAGGGCTGGCTTGGCATGAGGACTGATAGATCCAATGCTGATACTATTGCACATAAACATGGAGTGGTATGTTTCTGCTCGACTTCACATTTTACGGGAGGTCTACTCATGTAATATCAAGTAGTTATGGAATTCTGCTTATACAGATATGTTAATAATATATGGACTACTATCTTTAACCTTTTCCTTTTCTGATAAATGAGCCTGATCTTTAATCTAATTTTAAAAAAATTTTGAATAAGGTTTGAATTAACTATGATAAAGCTATCTCAACATTGCAATGAGTTTACTATGAAATGAATTACGAAGCCAAACTACAAAAACAACTTACATAAGCAAATGAAATTTAACAGTAATGGTTACAAACTCCATCTGGTCTTCATTCCTATGGATAGTGCGTGTTGATCAAATTTAGCTATCAAAATGGCTTTGATCCAATTAATAGTGTCTTCAGCTAAGTTGTATTTGTCAACATCCTCTTGCCTATATATCCTCTTATTACGTTCCTTCCTTATAGAGTAAATGGTAGTTGTGAAGGCTATTTTGTACATTGGGGAGTCTTGCAACTTCTGATTTGCTGTACATATGATCCGATTTAGAGTTGATGTCCAATCATAACTGATGTAGGTATCCGATGGCAGATGTAAAATTCTGTTCCAAACCACTTTGGAATATCTGTATTGAAACAATAAGTGATCTCTAGACATGAGGCGTAGGAAAAGTGTTATTTGTTAAAAGGCTTTTGATTTATGAGTGAAATGGACAAGTGTGGTCACTGAAATTAAGTGGTGTATGACCTTCAGTTGAATGTAAATACAAGTAGAAACTGCTTCTCTTCTGCATCCGAACAGTTGTAGGAACAGGAATGTTTTACCATATCTCTAAAGTTACTTTTTTCTTTTGAACAGTCAGTGGTAGTTATTCAACAAATCCAAGCTGTTACACAATTATACCTTTTTGTTGTCATCAAATAGAATAAGAACAATGTTTTATTTGGTTAAATTTGCGGCTTTTTACCTCTGCAGGTTTTGATTCTGAGTGAGAAACTCCATGCAGTTACAACACAATTTGATCAGCTCAGAGCTATACGTTTCCAAGATGCTATTAACAAAAGGATGCCGAGGAGAAAGCTTAATCGAGTTGCTGATTCAAGTACTGTGGATTCTTCTAAAAGTAGCAACTCAGAACTCAGGGACCATGATGAAAACCTACCTGAGCCACTGAAAATTCAGCAGCAGTTGTTGGATGATCAAACTCGTGCTCTGCAGGTAATCAAATTATTAGTTGCTTGATAAGCCCTACAAATTGTCTCCTTGTGTTTGTTTGCTTAATAAGGAAGTCCCGTATAAGAAATTATTGTGAAATTGAGTGGGATTGTCCTTCCACTTGTTGGGCAGGTAGAGCTAACCAGTCTTCTAGATGCAGTCCAAGAAACTGAAACTAAGATGGTAGAAATGTCTGCGCTGAATCATCTCATGTCAACACATGTTCTGCATCAAGCACAACAGATTGAGCATTTGTATGAGCAGGTCAAGGGTTCTAATCCATCCTCCAATTTGTTTTTCTCAAACTACATATTGAATAATTTGATTCTAGCTTGTGTTAAGAACTTTAAGAAGTTACATTTCGCTCCAAAAGATCTTTGTCTTTCCATTGGAAACCTTTCTTCCTATCCTTTTGTTGTTTTTCATAAAACCTGACCTGATATTGCCGCCAAACTTACGATGGGATTCTGTGGATAGATGTGGTCTGCCCTTTTGTCCAAGAACTCTGTATCATGTTTCTGCATTTCTTAACCGCTATGGTATCTCACTGGGCAAGTGTAGAATGAAGGTTTACTTTCATTCAGAATTTCCATACACCTCGGCACATGCTGATGATGTTCAAATCTCATTAACCTGTATGCATATTCTCAAATGGATCAATATCTAGAACTGTCCTGCGTTACCTCTGGATATATTTGTCAACTATCAAATTACTTGTTTGGGAGTTGAGGTTTTTCGGTGCTCTTAGAGTTGCAATTTCTTTTAACAGTCCATTTTTAAATCCTTTCGAGTCCTTGATACAGGCCGTTGAAGCTACAAAGAATGTAGAGCTTGGAAACAAAGAGCTTAAGCAAGCCATACAGCGGAATAGCAATAGCAGGACATTTCTTTTGCTTTTTCTGTTTGTACTTACTTTCTCAGTCCTCTTTCTTGATTGGTATAGCTGAAAGGAAGCTCTGCCTATGTTCTCATGTTATATATTAACTGCTACATAACATTTTTTTTTTCCCTTGAGGCTTTTGTGGAACAAAGTGAAGAAAAGAAAAGAATATAAGAACTCGTTACACCATTATAAATTTTCACTAAGGACATGGTTTAATGCATTGATGTGAACTAATCATTAAAGTTTGAATATGGATTACAGATCAGTCAAAGCCACGTATTTATAAACGGTCCTATAATCTATTATATGTTTAGAGTATTGGTGAACAAAGAATGTACAGAAGAGTTTTTGTTGCATTTACAATTAAAAATAGTGTTTTGTATCCCATCCGAGCTGCTAATTAAGCTCTGAGCTTGAGATAATATTGCATTATCCGTACTGCCTCTGGCATCTACAAGTAAAGCTTCTTTTTGATTCTCTGTTCTCCATTTGTCCGGTGAAGCTTTCTCAACACATGAAAAATTGCCAGAAAACCTGACAGCGGTGAAGCCCGGAAAGTCTGTTGTGATCGAAGGACAGCATAGAGACTATTTTGAACTGAAACTTTCTTCTACCTTAAACCCGAAGCTTGGCCCTGTGGTAAAGATAACATCTTGCTCGTGTGTGCTTCTGACTTCTCACAGATACAGCCAGGAAAAGGATTGGCGTAGAAATTTTCCTCGACTCTCGGGGACTCTCCGGGCAATCTATGGCGTGGGCCTCCGATCCTCTCTCTATGTAATGTTTTTACCTCTGACGAGAATTTATCCCAAGATATCTGGCCACTGTCCAGTTGATCAATCAATCGAACAAAATGGTACCTGCAAAAGAAAATAGAAGATAAAAACATTGCCAGTGTTTTATTTTGGTGAAAGCGTTGGCATGGGATCGAGGGAGTTACTGATAACCCTACTTGTCAGGGTTGATAGTTTTTCTGTAGCCTTCAAATTTTCGATGACCAGTGACTGCCTTGGCCATATTGCCGTCGTAACTATACAAAAAAATGTCACTCTCAACTGCAACAACGTAGTCCAGGGCTGCAAGCTTATTTTGGCGGTTCATGAAAGGTTGGAGTTCCACTTCTGTTGCTACTGTTAAATGAGTGTATACTTTGGGATACTTGTCTCGAAGTGCATTGATCCCATTTGAGCCATAAATTTGGCCGGCAACTATATAAATCGTAGTTTCAGAAGGATAACCCATTGCCTCCAGGAACACAGCAACCTCTCTTGGTGTCATGGGACACAATCCCTCCAGTCGTCTATCTGTACCATTGATGTTTTTTTCTTTCCAGTGCTTTACTTTGATTCGCATTCTCCTCAGGTCCTTGTTCTCTGCTTTAGTTAGGTTGTGACTGCAACCTGTAAATGCAAGCATGTCTTTTTCATATCTGCAATCGATCTTAATAGTTAGCAACTTATTAGCAAAAAAAAAAAAAAGAAGTCCTGCAACTCAAAGGCAATATCTTTAGATGTATCATTTAATACCTTAGATGGAGCGCGATGAAAGGTTCACCATTAACTCTCAGTCTATTCACTAACTTCCTTCCAAGCTCTTCTATTTCTTCTGTGAATCTTAGACCCTCGTACATTGCTCGGCAACGGAGCCTTTGAATTGAAGCAGCAACGCCATTGTTGGCTAGGCGTGAATCAGAGTGTGTAAATTTGATCACTCGGTGCTTCTTTAGTAGAGAAAGGATATCCTTTCTGTAATAACTAGGCTGCCAAGTGTTACATACGACTTTTTTACAATTAAAAATCATTAACAGTTCTCTTTTAGGGAAAGAAAAGACACTTTTAAACGTCAAAAGCCATACCTTAGACCAAGAAACTGGAGGCTTATGCAGAGGCTTTATTGCTGCAACTTCTTGGGGAAGCAACTCAAGGATCTCGACGTCGTCTCTTAACGTTTCAATGAAGTGCTTCCAGTTGAAGATGTCTTTAAAATCACTGAATGATTAACCACTTCTTTATTAGGTTATGTTAAGCAAATAACAAGTTTATAAACTTAGCGGAGCCTTCAACTATCCAATAGGCACACCACACGCACCTCGGATCTGTCCAAAAGGAAGCATGATCTAACGATGGAAGAACCAAAGTGGCATTCATGATTTTTGTTATGGCAACCATGTCACTTATCTGCATTTCAACCAGTAATAGTAAGAAAATAATACATGTTTACGTGGTTTAAGGTATAATCGTCCCCACAAACTTGCTTACCCCAGTTTTCATTTGATTCAATCCGCCGTTGGCATGAACAAGAACGTACCCGTTTGTCGCTTTAACATTCCCTAGATAATACCATAATTGCCAGTTGTGAATCCGGGAACAGATAAAACTAATTAAAAAGCACATCGAAGGACGTAGTAGTGGAGAATCCAACTAGTCATAGAATTAGAAACTTGTAGCCGGATCATACTTGTTTCACTTCCGGATCGTTGATGGCACTTGAAAAAGTTGTCGCTTTCGGGTTTCATCCAAATATCTGAATTCTGACAAGTGAGACAACGTTAGTTCTATTTTAGTGTCAATGTTAGTGCCATGAGGCACCAATTATAAAGTTATAACATGCTTATAGATTGACGCCACATTCATAAACCAGAATCAGAAAATAACTTAACACAGTTAAGTGAAGCGAAACAAATCATAACCAAGAAAAGTTTAGGACTATCTGCAATTACGAGACAAGGAGGGAAATAGTCCACACCTTCTGAAAGGTCAGAATCTGAAAGAAAATGAAGGTAACACTTGCTTGAAAACAAAATACAACTACAATACGGAGGAGTAATCAAAGTCACATACTTTTACCAAAACAACCCTTAACATGAAAAAAGAAAAAAGGACAACTGTCTCATGACAGAGGCATTTGTATGGAATGAAAAACCAAGTTTGATTATCATTGTTGATCCATGGACAACTACACAGGGTCGCAAACAATATCACTGTTTCTCGTATCAGAAACTTTAGATGGCAAGAAGGGACAGCACGACTTGAACACTATCAAACGCACGTTCCCATGAAAGCTGTTGACGTCTGACATTCCGCCTCAAATCTAGCTTGTTTATCTGCTTATTGAATTACCTACCTAAACTGAAGTGTAACGTATAACAATAATTGTTTTAGAAACTAAAACAATACAAGATTTTGGAAATGAAAGGAAAGACCAGAGAAAGAACCACGAAAGACGTTCATCTTCGTGCACAATTTGCATGGATATAAAGGTTACGTGTCCGGCACGAGGTACACAACAAAGCCATTGACATGATTATATCATACTTTGACAGGGCTACACTTGCAAAAAAGTTATACTGGAGATGACGCAAACACACAGTTTGAACCTGATAGAAATGTTCAGAATCTGACCGGAAACTTCTGGGTTGAGGGAGGTGATCTGGCGGAGTTGGGGGAATCCTGAAGAACGCGATATGCTCTTAAATGATTCATAATCGTATGTCGCTTAAGAATCAACTTGGGCTCCAACTTTTGCAAGCTATTTAACAATGCGAACTTGGCTAGCATGGTCAAGAATGCAAGAAACATCAAACCAACAAATATCCAACGCCCCAGAATCCTACCGGGCCTCAAAAGCTCGGGCAAGTGACGCACTCTCTTGTGGAGAAGTGCTGCTCTTGTGGTCATCGACGTGTTGAACCCATAATCAATAACTCTCCTTCTTGTCATGTAAGAAGAAGCGGTGCTGCAAAAGTTGTCCCGAGGACTCGGCATGATATAGGTAGACCAATAACATAGATAAACAGACGCAGAAGTTGAGATATAAAATAGTTTTATATATGAGAGAAGAAACAGAAAAAAAGTTAGAGAAGAGGGAAGTGGGAAAGTGGGGTGGTAACGAGGAAAGAGGGAAAAGGAGAAGATGAAGCTTAACGGCTTATTTTTGTAATTGTTTTCTTAACTTGTCTTTTGGTTTCAATGGCCTTGTGAATAGTTGGCTGCGGAATGTTTGCCGAAGGAATCTCGAGTCTCATGCGTTTATGTCTCTCATTTCATCTTTTGTTGGAGACACAAGTTCTCACCCTCATCCATAATCATTTGTAATTATATCTATCTTTTGAAATAAAATCATTTACATTAGGAAAAATGGACGGATCCTCTGTTCATTTTATTTTGTTCTTATTTTGTTTTATAAATCTCAATTATTTATTTATGCGAGATCTATGCACAATCTATATAAATAAATGACTTAAATTTATATGATAAAATAGAAATAAAATAAAATGGACAAAAATATTGGCTTCATGCAACTTAACATATGTACTTTATGCCACCTTCACTTTTTTTTTGTTACAAAGGAAAGAAAATAAAGAGACTAGCTCATAGAGTCGAAATCCCTACGAAAGGATCAATAGTAAAGGGTTCCTTGCACGTCGCGGTGAAGTGCATCCAAAAGGCTCCAGGGGAGCTCCCGAAGAATATGCATTCCTAGCGCTGCGACCGAAGCTAAGAAGGCTAAGTGATTCGCACATTGGGTCCTTTCACGAGGAGTATGCTCAATGTGGACGGTCCACTCCCGCTGAAGTAAGTCACGAATACCTGCCACCAAAGAAGTAATCTCAATCAGGGGCTAAAATGAAGATGAAAGAATATTAATGACCTCGAGGGAATCTAATTTGAAAATCAAGCTTCAATAACCCCACTCCCAAGCCAACAGCAACCCGGAGTACACCCCGTACAATTCTGCGATGACCGGATGACCGACGCCCAACTGTTGTAAGAAATTGCCACACCAATGCCCCTGCCAATTACGAAGGAGGCCACCCGCAGACGCAATATGAGAGCCCAGTTTTACAGACCCATCCGTATTAAGCTTGATCTACCCGTCAGGTGGAGGATGCCAACCGACCAGAGAACCCAAAGGCAGACCTTGAGACTGAAAAATCCGGTGTTCAAGCATGTGAGCACAAAGAATCCAATGAGTGTAAGCCAGGACAATATTATAACTATTAAGAGGCCAAACAAAATCCTGCTCAAAAATGTTGTTATTCCGCCAACGCCAAAGAAACCAACAGGCGACTCCAAAAATAGTAGCCCACGGGGCCCGATGAACGTGGACATGGTGATGAAGATTAAAACGGAGCCAGGGGCGTTCCTCCTGACTAAAAAACTCTCCGCCAACCAGGGGAACAGGAAATTGAAGCCAAAAGGAATTAACTCGAGGACAATCCCTCAAAAGGCTGACCACAAACAGGACACCCTGCCTCCATGGTTAGGTGCCGGGCCATGCGTTCCATATTAGTAAGCAATTTTCGCTTGGCCACCAACCAGAGAAAGGATCTGATGCGTTGTGGGCCCGCCCACTTCCAGATGGCCTCCCAATGGCTAGTTAAGTCATCTGGATTTAAACGCTCGATAAGATCGTAAGCAGATGCAACAGTGAATCCCCCATTCGAGGATGGACCCTAGAGCAACCGATCTTCCTCATCAGGGCGAAAAGTGATAGAGGCAATAGTCATACAAACCGGAGCGGGGAGATAGTGTTGGAAAGCCTGTCAATCCCAATAGCCAGCGCCCTCCTGCAAATCATGAATAGTAGTGTAAAGAATGCTCTCAGGGATGCCGGTCTGAGTCACTAAATAAAGCGGTCCCCAAGCATCTAACTAGTGATCCAGCCAGAACAGAATGCATCGTCCATTGCCCACTTGCCACTGGGCGCCTTGACGAATGAGAGGCCAAACGGCAGCAAGCCCGTGCCAAACACCCGAAGCTCCAGTCCTCCCTAAAGTCTGAGGGATATGCACCATATCTGTTGGACCCCGAATCTTTTATAAGCTAAGGCTGTTAAATGAGAATTTTTGATGATTATTCATGAGTAAAGAAATTAGAAATTTATGAAATTTCCAAGGAACGACAAGGATGGTTTAGATATAAGATGGATTAAATGTGGAATATTAGAAGTTAAA
>JANKOE010000206.1:23934271-23947543 GCA_026284465.1 Erythroxylum citrifolium | reverse complement strand
TGTTTTTGTATGGGCGCACTATTGAACAATTGGTGAGTGAATTTTGGGATGTTATAAGATTGAAGATGTATTTCATAGTGTCTTTAAGGGTTCGAAGGGATTAAGAATGAAAAAAAAAATTTATAACCCTCCAAAGTTACCCGCACGCTCAAGTTTCCCGATTTTAAGCAAGAGAGTTGGGTTCCGATAACGGGATTCGACAATATCAACCTTGTATTTCGCCAGCAGAGTCTGAACCCAGAGTGCCTGGGGTTTAGTAAGTAAAGCCCAGCCGAGTTTCATAAGGAGAGCGTCATTCATCGAATGAATACGTTTAAGCCCTAATCCTTCCGCTTTCTTGGGTTTACAAACTTCCTCCCAACTCACGAGATGTATTTTCCTATGGCTCGCTTGGGTCCCCCAAATGAAATCCCACATGATTTTTTTCCAAATCATCACAAAGTTGACGAGGCAACCGGACCATTTGCATGGTGAAAACGGGAAGCGAAGCAATGACAGAATGCGTGAGGGTGACTCGGCCTGCTAACGAGAGCATCTAAGATTTCCACCCAGTTAACCTCTGTTGCGCGTTATCTAAACTATATTGATAAGTAATCCGATTGACCCGCTCATGCAGCAACGGGACTCCCAAATATTTCCCCAAATTGTTAGTCGTCGTTACCTGAAGCGTTTGGCTTATGAGCCGAGCAGTATGGGTTGTCACATTCTTAGAGAAAAATATCTTGGTTTTAGTGAAGTTAATGCTTTGCCCAGAAGCCTGACAAAAAGTGTCTAAAATCTGATTGATTATGTGCGTCTGGCCTACAGTGGCTTCACCAAAAAGGACTAAGTCATCAGCGAAAAAAAGGTGGGATAACGGCGGGCCCGAACAACCCAACCGAATAGGTTTCCATTGTCCGGTAAGAACAGCCTGGGATGCAAAGGACAAAAAGATAGGGAGAAAGAGGATCCCCCTGCCGAATGCCGCGGGTTAGAGTAAAAAGGTCGGACAGAGCGCCTTACCAAGCCACCTGATAAGAAACCGTTGTCATGCACTTCATAATGACTCTGATGAGATTTAAAGGAAGCCCAATCTCCGAAAGGGTATTTTGGATGAAATCCCGTCGAATCCGGTCGTAGGCTTTTTCAAGATCCACCTTCAACGCTAGGTAACCCTTTTGACCTCTTTTCTTCCGCATCGAATGTATCACTTCCTGAGCAATGATGATGTTGTCCGTGATGTGGCGTCCTGGAATAAAACTACATTGTGTCTCCTTGACAAGCCAGGCCATATGAGGTTTTAACCGACTAACAATAATTTTAGCAAGCGCTTTATACAGAACAGTACAGAGGTTGATGGGCCGACATTGAGTGATGCTAACAGGAGTAGGAATTTTAGGAATTAATACCAAAATAGTTTGGTTTAATTCCTGTTCCCAATGATCTCGGAAAAAAATGTCTTGAATCAAATTGACCACCGTGTGTCCCACCTGAGACCGTTGGGTTTGAAAGAAAAGAGCATTGAAACCGTCAACACCCATAGCTTTATTAGGGTTAAGAGAAAAGACAGATTGCCGGACTTCATTGGCATAAATAGGACGGTCAAGATCGTGAAGATGGTCTTCAGAAAGAGGAGGAAACCCGCCAAAAGAGGGAAAAGGAGAGCCCACAGGACCGTCGTGATGATAAAGCTGGATAAAAAAGTCCCTCACTAGAGTGCGGAGTTGAGGCTGGCCCAACACTAGAGTCCTAGAGGGATCCAAGAGACGATCGATACTTCCGAATGAAAGCAACAAGCTCACTTTCAACATGGATCCTTACCAGTACAACCCTAATTTAACATGCATTAAGAGACATTAAGATCCACGCCTGGCTGATATTAAAAGCTGAACAATGCAAACATAATCCACATGATTATGAGCCTGTGCTTACCCAACAGTATGCTCAAAATCAAATTAAAAATAAGCCCATGTGATTTAACAGGCCCAAGTAAACATACTCTTAAAAGTGAATTTCAGGAACCCCAGGCCAGCCCATTGAGTATGGTTGCTATTTAAGCGGACGAGTCAGCAACTAGGGTTTTAGCCTCTGGGGGTGTGCTTCTCGCAGTCAGTTCGGTTCAGCTGTTTCGCAGAGACAGAGCTGTGGGCGAGAGAGGTTACCAAATCGAAAATGGTCAAGGGACGCCAAGGGGAGAGAGTCAGGTCTGAAATCTATGCATTTATATGGCCTTTCTTATGTTTTACTTGATGGTCTATGTTCGAACTTTTTTTTTTTAGTATGATCTAATATGTTTCGTGATTTTTCTTCTGTTTTCTTTTTAACGTTTTAGACTCTACGTGAGAGGAACCGTCTTGGGGTATAAGAGGTAATGATCTTGGCCCTGAACGCAACTTTGGTATGCATGCCTTATAGTTCGTGGGTTGTTGTTAAGCCTGCCTTGTGAGAAACTTGAACTGTTAAATTGAAAATTTGTTGTCATAGGTTTGGGCATTTATAGGGTGTCTGGTTTTTATTGTTAAAAGCTCTAGACGAAGAATGGAAATGAAATAGTTGGGTTATTTTTGTTTGACAGTACTATAGTGTATCTCTGGGTTTGTAGATTATGCAAGATATGATTGCTGCAGAAAAATTGCAGCTAAATAAATATTAGTTTCTTGACAAGCAATTTCGATCTTGTTGTTGCTTTCCGAAAATGGGGATTTGGAAAAGTAGTTGTGTAGAATTGTGTCGTATGAGTTGGTTTGGAGATGTGATGGTTAGCTGGATGCCAGGTCGAAGTCAAACCAATATCCAAACACTTCACTTCTCCAGATTGAGGGAGTGAATACCAAGGATGAAGTTGCATGGTATGCTGGGAAGCGCTTGGCTTATATTTACAAGGCCAAGGTGAAGAGGAATGGATCACATTATCGTTGCATTTGGGGCAAGGTCACCAGACCTCATGGTAACAGTGGTGTTGTTCGAGCCAAGTTCAAGTCCAATCTGCCTCCAAAGTCCATGGTAATGGAGTAAAACCTGTTTCTTGATTGCTGTATCAAAGTTTCTTGTTGTTCTTGTTGTTGAATATGTCTTATTTCATCTGCAGGGAGCTAGGGTCCGAGTCTTCATGTACCCCAGTAACATATAAGGTACTTTAATCCCATCTGTAATGCTTCTCATGCATTTATTGAACCTTTCCTTTTTTTTTCTTTTAATTTTGGCGAGTTTCGTTGCTTAACCATATCTCTTGGAGGGCGTGTTATGGCTATCATGAGGTTGGATTTTTGTATTCTTTTTCTTTGAGATTTTGCCTAGTGAGACCCTGGTTTTATATGAAGCCTTTATGGTTTATTTCAGGGGTGTTGTCTAGTTTATATGGCTGATTTGTTGCAGAATATTCTTGTTGTACATACATTTGACTGTTGATACAGCCGTGATCCTGCTCTTAGTTGCTTGTCTTTTCGTGAAGTGTTTAAATAGAAAACAATAATCTTATCTTGTTGCTTTAGATGTCCTGTTCCGTTGTCATTAGTTTGGGTTTTGGACATTGTAGTTTTAGTTATCTTTCAAATCTTGTAATGATTATATTCTTTTCTTAATGCATATATATATAAATCCTTGTCAATTTTCAGGCATTGTAGGTGGCAGATTGAGTTCGTTGAAGTCATGAAGCAATCTGCATTTGTTACTCGTTTTCTCTATGCTAAGTATTGTGTGTTCTTTTGGTAAGAGTTGTTTTTTGTCTACTTAAAGACTGTATGAACATCAATTTTGGCTAATCACAATATTCAGCGTGCCATCTTCTTATTGAATTATAGATGATTCGACCTCTGAAGTATAGATTTCCGTTTTCTTTTGGCATGACCCTATTCTTATAGGATCTTGTATACGTGCATCCCAAAACATCCCGGCCTGGCCATTTGCTAAATTGAAGTGGAGTAGACTTTTGATAAAGGAATGGTATTTTGGATCTTGAACCCTTTCACGTTCTCAACTCAAGCGAAGTTGACCCCAAATACATCACATCACGTCACAACCCACATACATTCATTTTAGGCAATTAAAATATATATGTAAAACAACGTGAATTTCTGGGTGATCTGCAATCATATTCTGCGTGTTAATTGCCAAAATTAGTTGACAAGTAAGCTTCAAACGTGAAACTTCCTCTCCGACGTTAACTATAGCCGTAAATACAACGTTGATAGCCGCAAAACCAGGAAAAAAGGTTTAACAGTTTGGTTCTGCAATGACCTAGGTCAACTCCACCGAGTTGTATTTTTAGGACTGGTAAAATGATGATCGAGTCTAGGTCCCACCACTTATGTTTTTAACTAACCGCTTTTGCCATGCGAAATATTAATATCTCTGAAGCAGTGGCTCATTTCTAATTACATACACATCCATTCACTAATTGATTAGTTGGCCAAAATGATTTTTAAATTTTGGAGCCATTTAAATTTAATATTTGATGTTAAAAGAAAAATAAATGCGTACAAACGACACCTGGAAACTTATACCGCGAAAAGTCAAAACTATTATTAAAATTAAAATGTAGCACCTGCCTGAAATTCCGTAAATAAATACTCACACCCTCTCGTCCATACAGACATTAAGAGAGAGAGAGAGACGAACAGAAAACGGAAACCCAAAATTAAAACGGAAACCACCACGCGCTTTCCACCACCCACCGTCATCGTCTCCGCCATCGCCACCGCCACAGCCGACGCTACACTTTCTAATTCTCTGCTTCTCTTCTCTCTCTGTTCATATAGAGACCCGCATTCCGCCGAATCCTTACAAATCTACGCGTATCTCAATTTAATT
Organism: Erythroxylum citrifolium; assembly: GCA_026284465.1. Classification (NCBI taxonomy): domain Eukaryota; kingdom Viridiplantae; phylum Streptophyta; class Magnoliopsida; order Malpighiales; family Erythroxylaceae; genus Erythroxylum; species Erythroxylum citrifolium. Next base: position 23,942,755 of record JANKOE010000206.1, on the reverse strand, counting down.
ATTATGTCACAGATCCATGGGAGACCAGTCTGATAACAATCACGCGCTCTCTCTTTTCGTAGATCCACATCAATTCACTGCGCCTAACCGCACCTAATCCCCAACCCCCAGGCGTTTTCGGGAAGAATCCCCTCAATCTCAATCTCCCCTGTTAAAATTAAATTCAGATCCTTGCCGGAAGAGAGAAAAAAACCATGATGAAGAACACGTCCCGGCTGTTCACAATCGGGCTAGTTACAGCGTGGTACTCGTCGAACATAGGAGTGCTGCTGCTGAATAAGTACTTGTTGAGCAATTACGGGTTCAAGTACCCGATCTTCTTGACCATGTGCCACATGACGGCTTGTAGTTTGCTCAGCTACGTGGCTATTGCTTGGATGAAGATGGTCCCCATGCAGACCATCCGCTCCCGGCAACAATTCTTCAAGATCACGGCCTTGAGTCTCGTCTTCTGCGTGTCGGTTGTGTTTGGGAACATCTCCTTGAGGTTTTTGCCTGTGTCCTTTAACCAGGCCATTGGTGCCACGACGCCGTTTTTCACTGCGGTTTTTGCTTATTTGATGACTCTCAAGAGAGAGGCCTGGTTGACCTATGTTACCTTGATTCCTGTCGTTACTGGTGTTATCATTGCAAGTGGGGTATGTTGTTTTATGATTTCTATGATTTGGGGATTTAACAGTTTCTCTATATCCTTCATTCATTTTAGTTTTGTTGATGTCAGCCGTGTTCAATTGTGTGTTCCCTTTCATTGGATTGTTTTAATTTTACATGAAATGGTCTTCTTATAGAATAGATTGAGTGGTGCTATATCCTGGAATTGGCCTGTAGTATATACTCATTACGGTTGTTTTTATGTGTAATTTTACATGATTGATCAGAAGAGACGGCTTTTTTAATGGGGTCAATTTCATGTTGTGTAGGGTGAAAAAAAATCCTAACGAAAAAGTTAGGAATCTACTTTATACTGCAACAAAAATGTTGACATCGTAGATTGTGCTTTGTTAGTTGGTAGCTCCAGTATTCTTATCGCTGATATTATTTCCGTTACTGATCATCTAATGTTTTATCTTTTCATATGATGTAGGGTGAACCGAGTTTCCATCTATTTGGGTTTATAATGTGTGTTGCTGCCACAGCTGCAAGGGCACTCAAATCAGTGCTACAAGGGATTTTACTTTCCTCCGAGGGGTAAGGCTGATTGTTAGTTGATTTCTGAATCAAATTCCTTGTCTTGAAAGTAAACCAGTAGATTATTTTAGTCATTATGAATGTGGAAATGAATACTGATGCTTTGTTTTCCCTCCTTAAAGGGAGAAGCTGAATTCTATGAACCTTCTTCTATACATGGCTCCAATTGCAGTCGTATTTTTACTTCCTGCTACCCTTCTTATGGAGGATAATGTTGTTGGGATCACTCTGGCTCTCGCCAGAGATGACATCAAGATCATCTGGTACCTGCTGTTCAACTCATCACTGGCATACTTTGTAAATTTGACCAATTTTTTGGTCACAAAACACACCAGTGCTCTGACTCTCCAGGTATGAGATACTTTTCTTATGGGTTTGTTTAATTTGCTGTTTACTGCTCTTGTTGTGTTCTTAACTACTTATATATGCTTATTGTGAACTTAATGGAAACAAGTTTCTCTACTAACTAATAACAGGGAACTGATGCGTCAAAGTGTCATATCTTAGTCAAATATGCTGTGTATAACCACATGAATGTACATGATTTTTTGAATTTTTGGGCTTTTTTTCTGCCTTGCACTTCTTAGTGGGTGTTTCCTGACAATTTTTAGGCAACAAAATTAGTGGATCAAATGATTTTGCACTTTACTGCCTATTTTATAGATTTTATTGGTAAAGAGGCAATTCTATTGTCGGTCGGTAGATTTGAAGGTCAGGTCGTAGAATGGAGATGTTTAACTTGAAGACGTGCTAGGAATACAGGATAATCGAGCTTATGCTACTGATTGTAATGGTACTTCTAAAATTTACTTTTAGAAGCCCTGTAAGTCAACTAATCCTTGGGGTTAGTGGTTGTGAGGTTGCACTATCCTTCAACACTCCTTGCTTTCGAAGTATATGCCTTTATTCTGATAGACGTGGAAAGGGGCTTTGGGTAATTTGCTCATTGGAAGAAAATGAGTTTCAAAGTTTTGAGGTTATCGACCACTGGCTTGCTGATTTGTCTCTTGATGCGCTTAGAAACCATTTCCTTTTCTTGTTCCATTTATTTCTGCTCATTTCCAAGACATTAAAAAGAGTACTTGATCTTCCAGGTTCTAGGGAATGCAAAAGGGGCTGTGGCTGTTGTTGTTTCGATCTTGATTTTCAGAAATCCGGTATCTGTCACTGGAATGCTTGGTTATGCCCTTACAGTTTTTGGAGTCATCCTCTATAGCGAAGCCAAGAAAAGAAGCAAATGAATAGTTATTTCCGGGAAACAGGAAGAGTGTATCCCATATGGGTCTTGTTCCTTAGCACCGGGGCAACAGCATCCTTCTTTGGGTCAAGTTTCGGCCGTTGTTGGTGCTTAAGGGATTTTGAGCCCCCAAAATTCTATTTTTTGATCTGGAAACCCCCAGAGTTTGGTTTCCATCTGTATCAGCAACAACTGCAGAAATAGCCAGAAGTAGGAAATAAGTGACTGATTTTATCTCTACTGTTCCCATCCCAGCTTGGGGTTGTAACGGATTATCATTTCATCATTTCTATTTTTTTTCCAGGAAAAAATTGCAGAATTCAGAATACATACGATCGGTTTGTTATTAACATTTGTCATATTGATTAATTAATGGACAAAGAAGAAACCTTAAAATTAATATGGTGTTTTGTTTTCTTGTTTTATGAAAAATGGATTGTTATGGAGTTCCGTGGAACTTAGTCATAATGTTTTGAGAAAGCGAGAATGTATGTTGTATTATTTTGATCCATTAGCAATGGCTCTTTTGTTACTGATTATCTAATTTCTCCTACCCCCTGAGCATGGAACTTCCTCTCGTTTTCTCAACTCGGTTGTTCAGATAGACACTCTCTCCGTCTCAAATGTAAGTTGGCCAATGTCCCTCACCTTAGCCTTGCTGGATTCAATCTAGGTGATCGTTTGACGGCCTAATTGAACAAAAGTTTACCTAAACTCTTGATATTTACTTTCCGAGTACGTTAATACAAAGAAGAAACATAAAATGAAACAACAATGACAAAACTCCAAGGAGTAGGAATGTTATGCTATGTTTGATAAGGCGGCTAATAATGAAATGTAATATTATTCAATCATTTGAGAGGAGAATTTATAATAAAATGGAATGGAATAAGATGGAAGAGAAGGTTTCACATTACATCCTATTTCATCTTAAACAGTAAAAATGAGTTGCTCCGATTTGGAGAGTTTAAGATGGAATGTAAAATGATAAATATGTATTACTTAACATACCCTCACTAATCTTTTATAATACCAATTATCCCCTAAACCTTAATAACAAGAAACAAGACAATCCATCTCATTCTATCAAGTGTAGAATAGTTATTCATTATTATTATTCATACATTACATTTCATTCCATTCATCTTCCAAACAACATTTCACTATATTATATTATGATCATTTCCATCCTTTCCTAGCAACAATTTTTTAATATTACATCTATTTATATTTCATTCCATTATAAATCATTTCATTTCATTAAAAACTTTACGTCTAACTAAACATAGCCTTAGAATAGCTTTGAGAGCTGAGAATAACTTAGGATTTGTTGATGGCAAGATTAAAATGTCCGAGCAATGAACAAAACACATGATGACTTCCCTGTATACTAACTTCAATTTCAAAGGATTTGATAGAGGCATTTATCTGTACCACATGCTCTTAGGAACTTTGAGATAAAATATATGATAGATTTGAAGAAAGTAATGTACCGTTATCATAACTTTTCTCACACAAGGTAACTCAAAATATAACTCATTATTACATAAAATTGAACAAATTATGTGATGAGTTAACGAATTAGATCCTCAACCATAATGTGATTATGGAGCAACTAATTAGATTGAATAAGTAAAAAGAAGGAATAGAATGATGCAACTCTTGAAGGGGTATGTTCAAGTGAGAAATCAGTTCTTAGAGGATCCTAACTAAAATTATTCGATGGTACCAAGAGTAGAAACTCGAAGAGAGGTTCTACAAAGTTTTAAATGAGTAACAGAAGTGGGAACACTTGTCACAGAAGCACAAAGTCAGTCAACCAAAAAAAAGATCAAAAGAAGAAGTCTAAGAAAGACAAATGTCAATATGAGAATTGTAATCAAGATGAACACATAAAGATAATTGTTTCAAGCTAGTTGAATATCTAGACTGGTGGCAGCAAAACAATTATAGAAGCTTAAGATCTAATGTTAACCTTAAATAAAGTTCAACATTTGAGGAGGAAGGAGAAGATCCGAGTTACAAGTTGGAACAACTTAAAAACAAAGTGGAGGAAATCGTGAAATTGTTTAGGAAAAAAAAGGGATTGGCTAGGCAACAGTATTAATGCAGAGAGAACAGAGAGAGAGTTACTGTTTATAAATTCAATTGTTTTTCAAAGTTTGACGACCCATTAATGGACCTTTATGATTTATTATTGAGAATTAAGCTATATCTAGTAAAAATAAATTTTTATAAAAAATGAAACAAATAAAAATAAATAATAATGTTTTTAATAAGGTTAGACTAGTTGGGTATGATTTCATTTTAAGGAGCCAACGACAATTGATTTTATCATATTAATCAATAGTTCAATATGTGAGCAATGTATATTTTTTATACATAGACTAAGTTTAAACAATTATAGTTAAATGTAAACTCTAATTAATACGGGTCAACATAATTTGTCCCTTTATCAAATCCAATCCAAATTAAAGCATAATTTTAATAAATTTTAGAATTCTTTCATAATTTGAAATTTACCAAAACTACGTTTCTAGCATAGATATGTCGTGAGCCACAATTGTATGCCAGATCGTGTCTTCTTAAAAAATACTTCTATTACACCAATATGCCCGTGTCTTCAGCTCATGCCTTTACCTTTGATTTCTAGAAAGGAACCATGTTTTGGGCCACCCTCGTGCTCCAAGTTGTAGTCATCTGAAATGCATCCAACAATTACCTTTCTCTCAAAACCCTAAGATTGCATACTCGTATATTTGAACTATACACAATAATCTCTACTTTGGTGAATATACTGTGTTTAATTAATACATTTCAAGAAACATCTCTAAGTTTGTAGGTTCAAACATATGAGCCATATACAATAATTTCTACCTTGACTAATATACTTTATCTATATGGATTGTAATCATGCCTAACAATATGAGACGTTATTTAAGTTCAAGTAATGCTTAACTTCTACTTGGTAACTAATTTTGTCAACATATCAGTCGTATCCTTTTGAAATGTGAAACTTTTTCAAAAAGATCTTTCCATATGCACTCATTTATTTGACTTTTTGAAACCTCACGTCTAGGAATAATAAAAGGGCTCGATCTAGCCCATTTAAGCATAAAGCTAACGAGTTCAACTCAAACTTAAGTTTTTTTTCCTTAATTTTGAGCTTCAAGTCGTGTTTGGAAACTTGAACTTATTCTCTGTACAAAATGATTTTGTTTTGTTTATGCAACAAAATGATATCATTTATTAATTAATGCTTATAACTTGCCTAATTACCTTAACCTTCTAAAACTTTTGCTCTATAGCATTTTGGACCAAAACAAACATTTCAAGTTCCATGTCTCTCTCGTGTCTCCTTACTGTGTGTTACTTATTATATGTTACTAATTTTTATCACTGTTGATCCTAGTAAATTAATTCATTGTGCTCAAATACCAATTTCTCATAACTAATCATAATAAATCTAATCATGGCACTACATCTAATTGTAGAGATTAAAAGGTATTTTATGAGAATTTGCTTAATGGAAATTAGGCATTTGAGGTCTCCCTTATTGTTACTTAAGAATTTCAGTTAATTGTTGGTTAAGGAATGTTGATTAAGAATTATGCATTTGAGTTTTGCCTCATTATTGCTTAAGAATTGCATCTAATTGTTGGTTAAAGACTATTCATTAATAATCATGCATTTGAGTTTTTGAAGTTTTACAAATTCTTCCTCCTCATTCATACAAATAAGATTACCTTATTCTACTTATTAGAATGCATTTGAGTTCAGATATAAACTAAGTTTGTAAGTTGTGAGGACTTTTTTAGTCAAACTTTTTAGGCCTAATTTAGCTCAATCAAACATATGTTTGAGCCATATGATTCAAGTTTGATTAGACTGTAAACTAAGATTGAATATATGGAAGCATTATTGGACAAGCTTAAGTTGCTTGTAAAGGGCTTAAAGGTAGTCTTAGGCTTAGACCTGACCTAAGTTATTGCTAATTTGACTCACATATTTCACTAGAGCAAACTTCCATATATCTTTCTCGTCACTGATGATAGTCCCCTAAAAAGTGGTTGTATTACCATCATTAATGGTAAAAGTATACGTGACCAAATCTTTCCAACCATATTTACTTAATAACTTGATGGTCCATCTCTCTTTATCTTTATTTATACCATGTTGATGCTCTCTTTTTGACATTGTTTCATCTTCCAAACCAAAATTGCTAACCTCTTTAGCATATGTTATGCATTGTTCTAGTTTAACTTATACTACTATAATATTACTCTTTGTTGGTTCTAGTTAGTCCTTTCCATATGTTTGTCTTAATATATGTTGCTCCCTAAAATAATGAATCCTTAAAAGTTACTTAGAATTTTTTTCAAGTACATGAAACTATAAGCTTATCTTTTTGTATTTGACATCTTTTGACAAGCTCTCTTTATAAAGTTTTGTCATCTCTTGTTTATAAGATGACCTAGGTACATGTGGCATAATGTAGTACTGTCTTCCTTTGACTATACTTTTGTAGCTTCTCCACCTATAAATGTGTTCTCTATCAATCTTTAGACTTTTTTTTGTCAAATTTAACCCTTTCGTTATAGTCATAACATCTTTTACCACCTTAATGCTATCTTCATTAGTTTTATAGTTAAAATTGTTTGCATGTAAGGTATCCAAAGAGATCAAATTCTTCCTCAAATTTTATACCATGTAGATACTTCTTAACGTCCTAACAACATCATTAAATATCTTAATCTTGACAAATTTTATTTCAAAGATTTTACGAGCTTATCATTCCTTAATTGAACAGTCCCAAAGTTGTTTAACGTGTATGACGCAAATTAATTCTTCTTGGTGTCATATGATATGAGAATTATGTGTCCAAAACTCTGAGTCCTAAAATAGAGTAATTGAAATGTAAAGCATATTTCCATCACTGTAATCTGAGTTATTGCTCTATACTATATTAGTAATCCTTAATGGATGAATCATTTGTTTTCCTTTCATCCTTCTATTGCTTTTTGGACGTTCCCTCCTAATGTGCCTAGTTTTATTATATTTGTAGCACCAGATTGTATTTCCACCTAGGATTTTGACTTAGATGTCTGCTTAGACAAACCATCTTTTCTTTTCTTTCTCCATTGATCCTAGTTTCCTCTCACATTTATCCCTTTGACCTGAGAGCTTTCACAGTTGTTGATTCTTTATTGTTTATGAGACAATAACATAACGACAATGTCTTCCACACTAATTGTCTTCTTACCCAAGGTGAGCATAATCATCATATGTTCATAAGAAAGAGGCCAAACACAAAGCAAAATGATCAAATTATCTAATCCACAATAGTTACCTTGAGTTTCAACAGATCACAAACTATTTGATTGGAAATATGTTCCCTCCTACATCTTCAGTCTATTTAGCCTTTGCTTTAAATACAACTTGTTTGTGATAGACTTCAATATGTATCAACTCTCCAACTTCTTCCATATCTTCATAGAGGATCCAATATCCATAAAGTGGTACATGACTCATATGTAGTCTCTTCCAATTGAGTTTAGGGATGACAAAAAGGCCCAGGCCCGATTATGCCGACCTAGTCAATCCTCAGGCTAAGTTCTGGCTTGGGTGATCGAGCCTTAGGTCGAGCTCGGGTTTGGGCTACTCGAGCCTGGTAACACAAAACAATGTCACTTTGCCATAAAACGACGCCATTTTTCTTTTTTCTTATATAAAAATTTAGGTCGACCTGAGGCCCGACATGCTCATTGCCCTGCTCGAGTTCATTTATATCTTTTGGCTTATTCTCCTGGACCTCCTTTAACTTGCCTTATTGTGCCAACAAATCTTTCACTATTGCCAAAATTTAAAATTCTTAGTTCCATTAAAAATTTTCACTTTAAATCTTATAATCAAACTCATTATCGCATCAATGATGGCCTAGTACTACTTATTAAGAATTAGGGTACATTCAATAAGGGTCTAATTAGGGGTGTTCATGGTAGGGTAACCTGACCCGTTCATAAATAACCTGAACCTGAACCTGAATGTCAGGTTCGGCA
>JANKOE010000206.1:23921980-23934171 GCA_026284465.1 Erythroxylum citrifolium | reverse complement strand
TATGCTGCCGAAATTTCGGTAAAATGGGTTTAAAGAAATGAGTTGAGGATTTATATAAATGTATAAGAAATGGTTAAAGTGAATTAAGCGAATCGAAATTGTGTGAGGATGAGATTTTGGAATCATATGGATCGAGTATGTTTGAATGAGTTTGAATAAGGATAAAGAGAATAGAAATGAAAAAAAAAAAAATATAGACCTGATTTCGGAATGGATAAGTCTAAGGTTTCCAACGCGATAGTTTCCTGTGTTCTTGTTTCGGATGTAGGACTCTGTGAAAATTCATTCCTTGTGATTCGTTCTGATTATGTTTCGAAATTCGTTTTGCTTCCGTTTCGTTTTCGCTTCCGATTTGATTTGTTTGCTCTGGTTTAGTTAAGGTTTCCCTCGGTTTTCCGGTTGGGATCCGGTTCTCGGATCGGGTTCCAACATAAGCTAAGTTCATCTCATCAGGATTTGATTTTCTTAAAGGACTTCGGAGCTTAGCCAGAGAGGAAGATCGGAGAGGAGATCTCATCCATAAAAAAGGTACACATTCGAAGATTTTGAAAGCTTCCTTTCTTTTTTTTGAAACCTCCACTGATTAAACATTAATCCGTTGATGATAGGGATATGAATGGATAGCATGGATCTTCAAGTGATGCTCAACCCAAAAAGGAGAAGATCTTAGTAATTCCAGGTGACTCCAGATCTGAACAAACCTCATTTGTTCCTTAGAGATTGTGAAAGAATAATCTACTTGTTTAAGGTATCGAAACTGTTGTGAAGAATTGTTTTAGATTTCATTTTTGCATGTTTGAACTGAGTAACTAGAACTTAGGAGAGATCTGAAAGGGCTAGTGTTATATTATACAAGGGTCATTCTCCTGCTTCAGTGTAGGTTTAACTGATTGATGATCAGTTGCTCCTTTATGCTGGCAGTAGTGAATTCTATGAGAGGTATTAGCAAAGTAGATTTGTCTTTAATCCTTCTACTATTCCTCTCATTCTAGATTACATGAAAACATGTGGCCAACAAGAGTAAAATACTAGCCCTATCATATTTAGAAATATTCAAATTAGGTAATTCCTGTAGAATATCTGCGAGTCTGTCATAGATAAAACTAAGAGCACATAGAGTAGAAAATTTTTCCCAAACTTCTTTGAAAAAGACACATTCAAAGAAGAGGTGATCTCTAGTTTCATCCCCTAGATTGCATAGGATACATAACTTAGAGGAGGTTAGGAATTTTAGCCTTTCCAAGGTACTAAGTATGTCTCACATTGCTAGCCAGAGCATAAAACTAACATTAGGTCTAAGGGCCTTGTTTCAGATCAGTGCATCCCATCCTACTCGATTTGCAGACCCCTACCTCATCTTTTTGGCTTCCTTAATAGTAATCTCAAAAATAGGAATACCCTTCCATAGGTAGATATCTTATCTCTCTCCTCATGACTTCTAAATTAAGGAAAACACAAAAGTCTTATCTAAAGAAAGGGACCAGTTCCCATTCCTAACTATTTCTTGGAGCTTAGTATCCTTAGGAAACCGATTTAATAGGGATCTTGCCATATGATTTTGTATTAAAGGTCTATTCCATGTCCAGTTGTCATACCATAAGGAGATTCTTTCCCTTGTCCCTATCTGGCAAGTAATGTGCTAGTACATTTCCTTCCTCATTCTAAGAAGTTGTTAAAAAATCAGGTGTAGCTGTCTTTGATTTTTATAGCCCCAAAACTCCCTCCTTTTAATAAATAAAAGTGAATCCATTTAGTTCACATAGATTGTTTTTCACTTAGGATTCTCCAAATCTTCTTGGACATAAGAAAACTGTTTTTATTGGAGATTGACTCCAATTCTAATCCTCCTTCTTCTCTCGGTTGACAGATTTTTTTTCCAACTGACTTTGACTATTCCTTTCTTTCCATTCCCTTTCTCCCATAGAAGTTGCTTCATCAATTTTTCTATTGTTTTAATAAACCCTTTAGAAAGAAAAAGGTATGAACATCAGTAAGTATCCATAGACAAAATTACTACTTCAGTAATTAAAGTTTCCCTCCAAAAGATAGTACTCTTTTCTGGATCTTTTCAATTAAAGGAATACATTCACAATTGGAAATGTTACATTTAGCTTACTTTCAGTCAATAAACCGATGAAAATACATCATTTGACAATCCAATTTTGTTTGAAATTCTGTCCGTTCCGAGACCCCAAAACAAATAAGGGCTAATTATCCAAAGCTTTAATACCCAAACAAAGCCCAATTTCTACTTTCGGAGTATTTTGTCTGTACAAATCGTTAACTATCACGCTAAATACACACAAAGAAGAAACAGAAAATTAAGCAATAATTACAGAACAGTCATTAATATAATTACAAACGTACCAGTAACAGCTTTTCCCGCCTACACTAACTGCAGTCACAACTACCTCATACTCCAGTAAAAATACAATTTTAAGAATAAAGGCAACATAAGATCAAGACTAAAACTAAAACCAAAGTGTTCCACACTTCCTCTAATTTCAAGGCACGTCGCCTTTTCACATGAGATAGTAAAACCCACAAGCCATAGAGGATAAAAAGCTGTCAGTGATGTTTGCCCCGTTGTCCAAAGCCCATATCCATACATCACTAAGAAAAAGACAGGTACAATACACCATCGGTTACAAAACTCTGTTTCGGTCAGAGCAACAACAACCAAATTATAATCTTATGGAGTTCTTAATAGCGTTCATCGAGAGTTCCACATCAAAGAAATTTTAATGTCAAGGCACTGTAACACTCCAAGTCTCTCCTAACTGTAGAATGTCAAGGCACTTTAACACTCTGAGTCTCTTCTAACTGTAGACAGCCATTGGTCAACATATTTCTGCTTAAAGACGAATTTAGAGTGACCAAATTCATATCATCCTTGTACTTGTCCCAGCATGCTTCAAATTGGGGGCCCTTGCATCTTGCGATAATATCATATAAGACAGCAGATTTTTAGCCAAAAATATGACTTCAAAGAACAAAAAATAACATAAGGCAATAACGAAGACAATAACCATCAATCTTTACCGCTGGATCAATAACAATATCTCAAGAATAGTTGTTCTAATTTCTTCACGAGCTATTCTTAATGCTGCTTCCTTGTACAGCATAACAAGTTCATCGACCAATCTGCAGCCAAAGATGCTAAAATTTAATCCTGACATTACATGCTTGATGAAGGGAATCACATGAAAGATCAGCAACAGAATAGGTGCGGAGCTGCAACTTCAGGATCATTCATACAGCAAGTGGTTCCACAAGAAACAAGAGGATATGGATTTTACATGAATCCTCGATCATCAATTTTACTTCTGAAGGAACATCATTAAAAAAAAAGGTTTTAAATTTTTCTGAATATTGACTGACAATCGGAAGTCAGTGAACATTGTTCAACATACTTTCATAATCAAAGAGTTGTATATTGACATTTAATTTACAAATGGGGTTGATAGATTATAATTTGGTTCACCTCTCAACATATGGTGTGTTCCTTATCCATGTTAACTTTATAACTGTCCGAATTTGTTTAAGAACCTGCAGAAGAGTAAAATGATCAGCATCCAATATACTTTAGCATTCTTTGCAAGGGTCCACAAAAATTTTAAGCAAAACAAGCTCATAAACAGATAAAATGCTCCCCTAAACAGTAAATGGCATCTTTCGTTCTTTACGAAATTGTTACCCAAAGGAGATTTTAGTAACAATTTTATTTTACGAAGTTTCATTCATAAAGCACATCTGAGTCTACATAGTGAGAATATGATAGAACCACCAACTCTTTGAAAATTAACACATATTGGACAACTTGCACTCACCAGTAAAACTGTTTGATCATCATCAGCATGCATCCACTGAAAGAAAAGAGGGAACATCCGCCTAAAATGTGCCAACAAAAAGACCCCAACCTCACAGAGAAGTGGTTCAATATATTTAAGCCATGCGATGCGACGATCCTTATTCCTTGGTTGACGCTCTAAATGACCAAGCATCTCATTCAGCATCCTCTCAAACCTATACAAAGAAGTAAGAGACCAGTAAGAAAAGATTATGAACAACACTAAATAACATATTTTGTATATGCAGTTCAAAACTATCACATCCACATAACTTGCGTTTCCCAAAGGTAGGATGCATACCACTGGCTACGGGGATTACCTCGCTGGATACAACTCACAAGTAACACCGACATCTCAACTACATAAGGCCAAATCTCATCAGATGAGGCAATATTCTGGCAACAAGCATCAAGAATCACATCTCCATACGTAACAAGCTCGGCAGCATTAACATTTTTCCCTAGATGTATGAAGCTAATCATACCCTGCCCCTATAACCAAGAAACAGAAAAGAGCACAATACACCAATGATCAAGTGTTATCAATCACATATGATGAGAAAAGGGAAGATAGTTCAAGGAAGAACATACTTTGATCTCCGGAGACCAATGATCAAGTGCAGTCAATCCACAAGGAATCACCAGAGTACACAAATTTCCCAAATGTGGATACTCAACCTACAAAATAAAAAAATATGAAATCTCTATTTCCGCAAACTAGCAACAAAACGTATGCAGATGTGAAAGTAAAAAAAGAAAAAGGCGCCAAACCTGAGTAACGAACCACCTGAACTGATAAGCAGCCAAAATCGCGTATCCAACAGGAACCCTAGCAGCTGCAGCGCAGACGTCGTCAACATCAACACTCTTATCAATCGAACTCTCCTTAACCCTATCTTTCAACAGCGGCAAGACTTCAGGCATCAATTCCACCACCAATCTCTTTTCTTCACTCACTAACCCACACTCCAATCCCAAAAGCTCTTCAGTTCCCAAACCACTGGCACAATAAGCCCTGGAGAGGTCGGAGAAAGCAGATTTCGCCGAAACGCACAGGCCCTCGGGGATCCAGGACAGTAGTTCGTGAGTTGAGGACCGAGAGGAAGCCAACAAAGCACAAGTTAGGCCAAAATCCTTGATTGAATATTGGAGCTGCTTCTCAGAGACGTTAGGGTTAGGGTTCCCATTGGTGAGAAGAGATTGGAGTAGGGATTTCACAGAGATGGTGGAGCCTTCGGATGGTGTGTAGTGTGTTCTGGAGAGATCCTCCAGTATTAACCTTCTTAACCTGCAAGTTGTAAAGACTATCACAAATTTGACATGAGCATTTAAACTGATCTCATATATATATAGATGTTTCAGAAGGAGCTTACTTGAGTAGATGATCATGGAGACTGGTCAAGGAATTCGACATGTTTTTGGCTCGCAGTTGAAAGTTGAAAGTGGCTTAGTGAGCGACTTCGTAAGTCATAGACACACTTCAAATGGCGGCGTAGTATGTTACGGTGGCAAAACGGATGTTTCTACTTTGTAGGATGACTAGGCCCGCGTGTACCATCATAAGAGTAAGCCAGGTCTCGTACACGTGCTTCTTAATAGAAAGGAAGCGAACACAAATTTAAAATAACCGTTTATACCAGCGTTTTGTTGTTGTTGTTGTTTATTTTCAACCTAGAAAAAGAAAAAAGATTGCTAAACTGTTCGTGAAACTCGAAAATTCGACTGCCGGTGGCGTCTTATTCAACATTACCATACAAAATTACTATTTTATGACTATGAATCTGCCATTGTGTCTATGTATTTGATTCTACGTATGGAAGTTTGATTTTCCAACCGCCAAGTAGAACCAGCACCTTGGGCTTGACATTGCATGAGTTCCGAGAAATACTGCAAAGCCCTTTCCCGTCTTTAACACAATTCACATGAGAATTTCGACAAAGAAAACAGACCCCAAAAGTAAAAAGATAGGTATTCGGATACATACACAATGACACTATACCCTCTATTAAGCCCTTTTAAGAACCGGATAAAATTAATGGCGGGGGCACCAATAGCACCCAAGTTTGATGCTCCAGATGGAATTTTACAGTTGCCAAGAATGTGCATTGTCATCACGTTCTATCAATCAAACACAACATATGACAAAAGCATAAAAGGTGGGGAAAATCAAGTTACGCCGATTTAGTTGGCAGAGGGGAAGGGGGGAAGAAAACACACCTTAAAAGAAACACATAAAGCCAACCACACAAATAGACATGAAACTTTTTAGGATAGGATGATCAGGCTTCGGGCATGGCGGCGGCGGCAGCAGCAGCAGCAGCGGTAGCAGCACGCTTCATTGATGCGGATTTGATAAGGTGATTGTAGCTCCCCTTCTCCTTAAAGAGTTGGGAGAAATGATGTTTGCAATACAACACACCCTCCAGGGCTGCATAATTTGACGGGGATATAGCACATCCACCATGTGAGCACTTGAAGCATGATTTGTGATAAGCTTGGCTCTCCACTGTCACCTGCAGATAAACAAGTGAACCTCAAGGAGAGTACAAGTACAAGAAGATAAATGTACAAGTTTGACCATTATTTAACTCTAATTGATTTGAGACTTATTAAACACGAGGCGCTGGAGAAAAGCAAAAATTTCTGGTGATTCCCAGTGTCATTCAATAGAGCTTAAGTATGTCTGACTGACCAAATTTTGTCCTCCAAACCAATAGACAACAAATTTCATGAAAATTATCCCCAGCTAAAGCAACTTTCTTAGTTCATATTACCATTGTATAACCTTCCAACCTAGACCATGTTAACATAGATACAATACATACAGCACAATTGACCACACTGACAACGAACTAATCAGATCAGAACATGCTTATGAAGCACTCCTGCTTTGCTTAATGTTCCATTCATGCAAGATGTAGTTATCAACATGACTTGTCAATCCATTCTATTACCCATTTTTGATATCTTTCATTTATAACAAAATTTCCCTTGCCAATTTGTCTTGCAGCATTAAGAAAAACAGTATTACTTGGGATAAAATTAATCCATATAGAAAGCGATGCACTCAATCATATGTTTCTTCATCCAGTTGAGACAAATGCTCTTTTCTGCCCCACATTTTGACTTTAACGTGACTTTCTTAGTCAAAAGATTAAGTTAACAAATCTTCCCATTACTCTCAGTTTTGTACCATTAAGATCCAAATCAGACAGGAAACTTAACTGATTCAGGCATTCAAAAGAATCTGGAGAAGCTAATCAGATCATAATATTAAATGATAATGAACCAGTATATCATGAAATTTTACCTTCTCCAGTGGATAAGCAGTTTTGCCACAAGTTGCACATTTTTCTTGTGTTCCAGAGAACATGCTAGCAGCTTTGCTGGGTGACCTTGTCTGAAACCAGCACAAGCTACTGAGAGTTAAAGGCATCTCCACTAACTTAGAAAACACATTATAATAAAACTTTAAAATCAAAGTAAATGTCAAATAAGTACGTCATAATAAGGATCCTCACCAGTTCAGGAGTCAACTTCTCAGCTGATTTTGCAGCTGTTGAAAAATGAAATTATTAGATAATTGAAGGCCTAAAGTTTAATTATAGAAAAATTGAACATAGAAATTTATGTTGACAAAAATAAGAGACTTACGGGACTGGAAGTTTTTGTTGAAACTACCCGTCTCCTTAAACAACTGCTCAAAATGAGGTTTACAGTACAGTACACCTTCCATGGAAGAATAATTGCTTAGCTGAAAGTTAAAAAATAGTGTGTTGAAGTCAGCAGCACTCTGATAGCGATATGATTCTAATAACCCAAAACCAAGGGTATAAAATACAAACAATGCAAGAAATAAATAGTCCCGTAATTGGGATGAGCAATAACTGTTATTCAAGTATCTGTTACTTACTCCAGAAAGAAACAATGAACAGCCAAATTAATAGACTCCTGCTTTCAACCTAACCAATTTACTGACAACAACTATTAGCGCATAACTTGGTAGCTTGATCGAAGTGTAATCCCATAATTTTATACATTCCAACAACCTAAATTGCGCAACACTTAAGCTACTCAACCAAATTCACAAAGAGACCATAAAAGAGCAGGATCAGTAATGGTAAAGATAAAGATGCTACCTTTAAGGTGCCTTTGCAGTGAAAGCATTTGAAGCAAGACTTATGATAATTAATACCATCCGCCGATAGAAGTTCCATAGGATACACAGTCTTTTCGCAAGCTTTGCATTTCTGTTGAGTCCCCGTAAAAGACATAGTAGCTAGGAGTTTGTGCGTCGGATCTGACAAGTAACTTACCTCCTCAACACAACCTACCGATCACATAACCCCGGATCAGATTTAGAGCAAACCCATTTATAAGCATCAGTTGCTCCAAAAAGCAAGCTTTAATCTAATGGAGAATGAAGGTACAGAAAAGCATTGAAGTTTGAAATCTTTATATATGGCGCAAATCTTCATTTTCAATGTGCTTTAAAGGGTATCTCCTAAACATAGATTTAACTTTCCCAAACATATGTAACCGATCTGACACTTTCAAATAAATGCAGGTACCTAAAAAAGCCAAACCCACATAACCTATCAAACATAAGCAAACATAAAGCAACAAAAACAGATAAACTAGTAAATATACAGAGATCCAGAAATGGGGAAGTCATTCACAGATGTAGGCGTACCTCGATGAGATTGAGTCTAAGACTGAGGCTCTCGATCTGAAAGAAGAATGGTAAAACGACGGAGATGAAAGAAATGAGAAGGTGGAAGAAGCAAAGCGAGGTGAGAGAGGTCAGCTATGAAGTAGAAGAAAATTTGGTAACTATAAAGAAAGGGAATGGAGCGGGAGCGCTTATTGGGTGCTTTTAGACGCTAGCGGATGCTGCGAAGTGGATGATGACGATGATTAGTGATTATAGAGAGAGAAAGAAGGAGTTTGATATTTATGTTTATAAAATATAAACAATTGGATTGTGCGGAGCGCAGAGAGATGAGAGAGAGAAATATCTTCTTAGCTGGAACAAATGGGGTCCACGCCTTGAGCACTTTACTACTTGGTTTGTCTTGTCCAACGACATCTCCTTTACGCTTAACGAGGTTATTTTTTTATCTCATCCACAACAGTGTACTGTCCGGTATAAATTTGCTGGAAAACGAAATTTGGAAAAATTTTATTACATGTAGTTTTATTTTTAATTAGTAAAAAAACGAGGTCGTTTTTATCTAGATTTAAGAAAATGCTTTCTTGCTCGGTCTCACTCTCAAGTCTCAACATAATAAAACGACACGGAAATCTTTTTGAAAAATAAATAATGAACAAAACGACATGGAATTTGGCACGTACAGAAAACAAACGAACCGTGTACGTAGTCTTCTCGCATATGGTTTCTTAATCTTAAAATTGCAAAGGAAATGGGGCACATAATGTGTAACTTGTGCCTAATTCATTTATAGTGTAAATGACAAGTTAAAGAGTGTCACAAAATTTGTAACTACTAATATTTCAATGGCATGCCATGCGACTTATCATGCCACATGCCGTTTGATGGTAGCTGATCATGGTATGGAAATATAATCTTGTCGGCCTCACGCCTTGCCTTATCATTTTTTACCGCGAGTGGATGTGGATCCCACCAACTTAGAGTTAACGTAGGCGAGAAAAAGAAGCAGGATTGAATGAATTCTTGGGAGGAAGCGGCAAACTGGAGAAGCACGAATACGGAACGGATTTGGGACATGACAGGTTAGTTTGGGGAGCTTCTGATAATGGCATTGTCTCTAGACTCTCTACTGCTTCTGATTATTCTCTTATTGACATGACACCTCCTTCAATTACCAATTGATTCTAGAATCTCATTTGGAAATAGATTGGTCTCCAACGAATTAGAACCTTTCTTTGGTTGTTTGCTAGGGGTTCTTTTTTAACACATCAACAGAGATGTTATCGACGTTTAACAACAGATGCAGCTTGCCCTTTTTGTGGCGATATTGAATCGGATCTTCATGTTGTCAGGGACCGTGAGAAAGCTAAAGCCTTTTGGTTGTCTTTCTCACTTTATATTATCAGTGCTGATTTTTTCACCTTCAACAAACAAGCTTGGCTCGCGAAAAATTTGAAGGATAGCTAACAAATACAAGGTTTTCCTTGGATGGTTATTTTTTTTTGGACTAGATGTTGGTTCTTTTGGTTTTTGCGCAATAAATGTTTATTTGATATCCAATTTTCTTGGCCCATAAACCCACATGAAATAGTTGTTGATTATGTTCATTAGATTCTTAAATCTCGTGAGCTAGTCGGTCAGGTTTTATTGTCTCCTAAGACTCGGTTAGAGCAGCTGATTGACTGGTCTAATCCTCCTCCAAATTGGGTTAGATTGAACACAGATGGTGCCTTCAAAGCTTCTTCATTGTCTGCGTCAGCAGGAGGTGTGCTGCGGAATTGCACTGGGACATGGCTGGGAGGTTTTGTCCATAATATTGGTAGGTGCACATCTATGTGTGCTGAGTTATGAGGTGTGTTTTCTGGCTTACATTTTGCTTGGGACCTGAGGTATAGAAGAGTTGGGTTAAAAGTGGACTCTCTAATTGTTATTAACATTATTTCCTCTTCTTCGCATATCCAACCGTTTCATAACTCCTTGGTCTAGGAGATTCAAAACCTACTTTCTAGATATTGGATCGACAGAACTTGGCATGTGTATAGAGAATGAAATAAACTTGCGGATTGGCTGGCAAACTATGCCTATTCTTTTGGGAATGGCTACACTGCTTTTCACTCCTCTCCATTGGGTTGTTTTCATATCCTCATTAAGGATATTGCTAAAATTTCGTTTCCTCGTTTAATTGCCTAGTTTGTGGTTGTGTGTTTCTCCTTTGTAATAAAAAAAAAAAAACTCAACCGCCCTTTCCCGCCATCGCAAGATCAAGTCTATTTGCGATGTTCACAAACGGCTAGCAACCAGAAGGGAAGGGACCCACTTAACAGCAACCCAAACAGTTACAGTGATCACTGACCCCACTCTTCCTCTCTCGCAAGTCGCAGCCATGAATGTCCTCCTCTGCTTCATCGCTCTCAACTTCCTCTCCTACTCCAACGTCGCTTCTCTTCCCGTCATCGGAGTCACCTACAACGCCCCTCCCCATCCCTCACAGTCGACGGACAGAATTGCTTCCGCCATCTCCGCCCTTAGCCTCCACTCGGTCCGCCTCCCCAATCCTGACCCAAAACTAATCCGATCATTCTCATTCAGCAACACCTCTCTCCTCCTCTCCATCCCAAACATCCTCCTCCCTCCCCTCGCTGCCAACCGTTCCCTCGCTCTCCGATGGCTGTACGGTCACCTGCTTCCTTTCTACCCTCGCTCCAAAATCTCCCTCATCTCCGTCGGAAACGACGCCGTCACTCACCTTTCTCAGTTCCTCGTCCCTGCAATCAGGAACGTCCACTTGGCCCTACGCGACCTCGGCATCAAGAAAGTATCCGTCTCCACCACTTTCTCTTTCCCCACCCTCGTCACCACGCCGTTTCCACCTTCTTCTGCAACGTTCTGCGAGCCGCTCGATGAACTCGTGATCACGCCGTTGCTTCAGTTCTTGGAAGAGACAAATTCGTCCTTCTTGGTGAATCTTTACCCTTACGACTTGTACAGGATCAACTCACAGATTCCCTTAGTCTTTGCTTTGTTCCAAGATCATCCCTTTAATTTCAGGGACGATTTGGTCACTGGAGTCAGGTACCGGAACCTTTTCGACATGATGCTCGATGCTGTCATTACGTCCCTGGCAGTGGCCGGTCACGAGAATATTCCG
The DNA here is from genome assembly GCA_026284465.1 of Erythroxylum citrifolium. Lineage (NCBI taxonomy): Eukaryota > Viridiplantae > Streptophyta > Magnoliopsida > Malpighiales > Erythroxylaceae > Erythroxylum > Erythroxylum citrifolium. Next base: position 23,922,501 of record JANKOE010000206.1, on the reverse strand, counting down.
GTGATTGTTACAGAGACCGGTTGGCCGAGCTCCGGCGAGGTTGACGCAACGCCAGTATTAGCTGAGATGTATATAAAGGGTTTGATATCACACCTGAAGTCTGGTTTGGGGACTCCTTTAAGAAAAGAAGGTGCCCAAGAGGTGTACATTTATGAGTTGGTTGATAAGGAGGAGGAGGAGAAGCAGCATGGTGTTCCAAAATGGGGGATTTTGCATGCTAATATGTCTACCAAGTACAAAATTGACTTCTCTAGTAGCCCCAAGATTGGCGCAAGTATAGAGATTTTGGTGGGTATTTGGCTGGCGTTAATTGGTCTCCTTTTTCACTAACTTTCGGGTTTCTTGCTGGAAAAGAAACTATAAATCGGCAATGTCTGTTAAATTTCTATGGAACTTTTAGCGTCTTCTGTTTGTGTTGTGGCAGAGTTAGCAATGGCAAATTGCACGCTGGTTTTAGATAGCTTTAGAATTCTTTGTCTAGCGACTCGTACATAGAGCAGAGTTTTGATTTTGGTTATTGA
>JANKOE010000206.1:23820932-23836304 GCA_026284465.1 Erythroxylum citrifolium | reverse complement strand
AACGTTGGTGTTTTTCATTATTTTGCGCTTGTGTGATTTATAGTCTGCGAAATAATTAACCCCCTTCAGTTTTTCAGGTAGATTGTATATAAGGTGTGTTAAGCAACCGTTTTACCACAATAGCTTAAGTTGTTGTGTGAAACCAACTTAATTGGTTTTATATATTCACTAATACACCCCCTCAAGTGAAAATCTTTTGGGCTTGAAACTTGCACAAGCTCACTCTACCTTGTGTTGAATAATAGGTGGGTAGTAGGATTTGAACTCACGATCACTTAGTTACAAAGGCTCTGATACCATGTTAAGTAACCGATACATCACAATAGCTTAAGTTGTTGTGTGATGCCAACTTAATTAGCTTTACATATTCACTAACAAGGTGCTAAAACTATTCAAAGAAAATGGGATTATATTACTTTAAGGTGAAGATTTGTGAAGTGTATGGCTTGAATTGGGTGTAAAAAATGTCAATACTCATTATTACTATTGAATTTGTAGAAATGATTGATGGAGTCAAATTTTCTTTTGGATTGAACACACTAGGAAGTCGTTCAAATATTTAAAACAATTTGGAAAGTTTATGAAATAACATGCTACTTAATGGCTCATTATATATGCATGTTGGAGGCTATTGTGTATCAAGCACTAAAGCAAAATTCAGACTGCTCAGGACTTGCTAAATTATTTATAACAAAAGTGAGATAGATTGATTAATTATACCTAAGACTGTTTTTTAAAGTGTAAAGAGGATGTGAAAAAATAAGTGGACAATCGTATTATTAAAATAATCTCTCTTTATAACTAGGCAATTTTCATATATTCATCTTTTTTGTTGAATTATTTGAGGAAGTAATTTTGTTCCTGCACTTCTGGTAATTATCTTATGCACTCAATTTCTTGAGGAGTGCTTATCGAAGCAGGTGGTCTTGAAGAATGTGAGAAAACTTTGTGTAACAAGGTCCATTTTTACCATCAACCGAAAGTTTCGGGGAACAACTCCTTGTGGAAGACGATCATGTTCTTGTAAGGGTCACCAACCATGTTCAGAACTGAAAAACTGAAGGGGGTTAATTATTTCGCAAACTATCCGCAAATTTCTTTGGCACCAATAAAATATAAAATCTCACAAACACAAAATAATAAAGACACCGAAACTTTGGTAACGCAATTCGACACACCTTGCCAACGTTTACGGGGCTCTCACCCAGCTTAATCACTTTCACGAAAGTACAATAGAATTACCCAAGGCTGTACTAAGCCGACCCACTCAATCCTTGACACTATCACTCAACCTTACTTCCCGTGAAAGAATTTCACACCCAATAGTACGACCGTCTCGTACTAACCTCAACAGAGGATTTTTCTCAACACTCTTTTGAAACAAGAACAATATCTAAATCACTCAAGAAAATAATAAACAAGAATAACTCAAGTATTTAATCAACTAAAAATTAAATAACAAAAATACTTGAGACAAGCGAAGACTTCCCTATGAATGTATCTTCTCGAAATAATCCAACCGAATACTTTTCACCATAACTAATTCTTCCTTCATGAAACAAATTACCATAGGACAAAACGCAGCCCACCAAGAATGTTTCGACGATACACCTCCACTGCTTCCAAGTGAAACACGCAGACTATGCAGAATCTCCGAAAGAATTCAAGACCAAAGAAATTCAGTATAAAAGAGAGGTTGCGCAGCCCCACACTCCTTAAACAACCAATCAATAATTCCACTGCATATTTTAATTCCCAGACACTAACAGTGATACACCAAGTCACCAAAAGCTATATAGACATCTCAATTAATACAATGTATTTTTCAAGGAGAAACTAACGCACGCCCTCCAATAATAGCATATGACTGATGCAACTTCAAACAAAAATACCCACCGGCTCTTTTGTCGCACACGATCTTCTAGGTGTTTTTTTTATAAATTAAATTCTAGTATTCAAGTCCACCTTGAAATCAAACAAGTGGCAAAATAAAAGTAACGTGGATTCAACTCAATCAAAGATGTCCATCTTGTCAAAAGTCCAACAACCAAAACACCAGCGCATTGATGATTTGGACTTTAATTAAAACACAAACTCCACACCAACCCATTGATAATTTGGACTTCAATTAAAACATAAATTCCATCTTTTATATAGCCAATTTAAAAATGCCATAATCAAATAAAAAATATATATAATATATTTTAACAAGAACAATATTATCATCCACCGGTAAGAACTGAGGATCACTCCTTGTCCTATGAAAGATCGTATTGTACAAATTACATGGTCGAAAAGTGGAGTTCAAGTTTCAAGTCTTGACAGTTGCGTACGGGCCATTACACAGTGCCCAACACAACCTGAACAAAGCTTTCTTTACAGTTTTCACTCTCGCGGGCCAGAGAGGCACACTTCTATGGCATGCCAATATTTCATGGCTTAAGAGCAACCATACACGATGCCATAGCCATTTTGCCCAAAATAGGATTTCCTTACCCTTTTCCAGAGCCTGATAAAGAAAAAATCATCGTGCTAGGTAATTAAATAAACTTCGTATTTTATTTTTTACCGTCAGATCAAGCTAATGAGTGGCAATAATTGCCTGATGGGATTAGGCTTTGCTATTAATTTGTACGCGAATGGTGGAAAGCAGACGTTGAAGTTGCAATGAAAACTGGTTTGCCACCGATTATATCCGATACGCATACAGTTAATGGCCATCCAGGACGAGTTCCTAATTGCGTGTCTCAGGTTATTAACTTGCATGGCTTATCTTGCCAATCTGTGAGATCAAACAAGTTCACCGTTGTAATATATGCCTGAAACATTCAACTGAACCTTCAATTCTTTTCTTCACTAATTCACAGGTTTCACTTTGAAAGTTGAAAGCGGCAAGACCTACTTGTTAATCGTCAACGCAGCAGTGAACGACGAGTTGTTCTTCAAAATAGCAGGGCAAAATCTTAACAGTTGTCGAAGTGGATGCATCTTACACCAAACCCTTCACCACCGACACCATTTTCATATATAGCCCAGGCCAAACCGCAAATGCCTTATTAACTGCAAACAAAAATGTTGGCAAGTACTTCACAGGCGTCTCTCCTTTTATGGACACTGTTATCGCGGTCGATAACATAACTTCGGTGGCCTTTTTACTATACAACGCCTTTTTACTATACAAAGGGACTCTCGCATTTCCCCACAACTCCTAAATCCTAACCAATACACCTGCCATAAACACCACACCAGTCGCAACGAATTTTCTAAACAATCTCCGAAGGAGTACCCAGCGAAAGTACCGTTAAAAGTACATCATTCCTTATTCTTCGCTGATGGGGTTGGCATTAACCCTTGTCCACCATGTGTCAATGGTAGCCCATCAGTAGCAGATATTAGAAACGTTAGTTTTGTAATGCCAACTAATGCTCTACTTCAGTTCAAGCACATTACTACAACATTACTGGGGTTTTCACCGACGATTTTCCGGCTAACCCACCAATGCCCTATAATTATACTGGCAATCTTCCGAGTAATTTGCAGACCACTAGCGGGATTGGCAACCAAGATCTTCTGTCCAGTTTTTATGGTGTCTTATTGTGTCCAGTGAATCTCAGTCATTCATTTATGTGGGTCCCACATAAATAAACGTGAGGCCCGCATAAATAAATGGCTGAGATTCAATGGACACAATAAGACACCATAAAATTAGACAGAAGAATTGGACTCCAGGACTGGACTCTATAGACTTGCTTACGAGGACACGGTACAATTAGTGCTCCAGGGCAAGAACATGATTGCCCCTGAAAGCCACCCAATCCATCCGCATAGATTTGATTTCTTTGTTGTTGGTAAAGGAGTAGGAAACTTCAATAAAAACAGGGACGTTGAGATTTTTGATGTGGTTGATCCAGTGGAAAGGGACACATTTAGTGTAGTTTCCAATTTCGATTACCGGTTTGTTGTTTCATAATGCAGTGTTGGTTTTTTAGCACCAGCAGCAACAAAAATATCAGCAGAAACAGATCGATTTTGTTTTATGAAATGGCATATCTCATTCATTGATAAAATGCTTTATTTATACATGAATTTGAAGCAACTAACTCCATAAAAATCTAGAAAAACATTCATAAAATCTGCCACTTACAGTTTATTTTATCCCTAATAATCTGGAGCTAAATATCATAACAAAAATTTGACTTCTTCTTGCTACCACAGCCGGCGTATCATATTGCAGTAAAAAAGCATAATCCTTCATGCAGGATAGAAGGAAGGAATTTAAAATTTCAGCATTAGTATACTTGACATATTAACCAGGCATTCCTGAGAATGGAAGAGTGAGCATGAATAGAATAAAGTACTTGTGGTTCAATTCATAGGTTTGTTCGGTTTTCTTGTATAGAAAGAATGTAACAGGTCCTTCAAAAAAAAAAAAAAGAATGTAACAGTTAGTGGCATGTCGGAGAGCTGTTCAAAGATTCTGATATAGTGGTGGTTGTGTGACATTTGGTTCCTGCATTGCCATTTGGAAGTACACACAGTATGGGGACTAAAGATGGCTTTTGTGGTGGACAATAGAAGAGGGCCTAATGAGTCACTTCCATCGCCTCCTAAAGACCTTCCAAAGTGCTAAAAATTAAACATGGAAACGGCTTCCGAACCAAAGTTTGAATTGAGACTACGCATTGTAAAACAAGGTGGTAGAATTTATTTAAGCACCAAGTTGATTTTCTCAAAACATCTAAATATCCAAACAGAGGAAGGAGACCATTGGGTTTTTTCTCTAACCAATACAGATTGCTGCTTAAAGTGTTCCAGTAAAATTGCCCCAACTTGGGTTTGTTGCGATTTTAACCTTCCATTCGGAAAGAAAGTTATTATTTTTAATTTAAATTCAACAAGAAAAAAGTTTGATAAGCCGCGTTGATTAATCAGGTAAATAAATTTAGGACGAAAATCCCGCGCCAGGTAGGGGTCGAACCTACGACTTTCTGCTTAGGAAACAGACGCTCTATCCACTGAGCTACAGGCGCCTACATACGGGGGTTATATTATATTTAAAGAATATATAGTAATTTCCAAATAAAAATTATAAATTACAAATTGTGATAAAAAAGGGTACAGAAAATTTAATATGTCAATAGGCCTAACCCGCGGGGTAGGATGGGGCTTGACAAGCCACAGGTGAACCGAGCTAAACCCTACCTAATATATATATTTTTTAAGAAAAAGTTAAAAATAATGTCGTTGTTTTAAAAATAGCCGAGTCACAGGCCGAACTATGGTCGATCCATAGCCTACCCGTATCCTGTTCAAACTGGGCCAGGCCGATTTTAGGACCCTACAAAATACTAGATGGATAATTAATTAATTATATTAGAACGTTAATCATTTTGTTAGCCACCGCGCAATACTCAAGAGCCACCACCTGCGCTTATAAACTCTCCTGTTTTGTGTCACTTCAAAACTGGGGACCTAACTTCACTGCATTTTGATCGATCTCTGTGATTGGACTCTCGCCAACACATCTGAACTACCGGCACTCATCTCTTTCTTGTTCATTTCTCACGTACAATCTGTTTTTTCTCACATTTTCAAGGAAACAAAGATAAATTTTATTTTCCTCTTCTTCGTATGATCTTGATACTAACGCCTCTTTCTTTTTATAATCTCCAAGGTTTATCTTCACTGTATGAAACTTTAACTCTTTTAAGTATGTGTGTGTGTATAAATTCGTACTCGAGATTCACTTCATTTTCTTGGAGTTCCTATGCTTAACGCTTGAACCATGTCCGGGGTTTTCTTCTTTGATATCTTTGTTTGTTGCTTGGGAAGAATATCGGATTTCTATCAACTTTTCATGATTTCTCATCGATTCTCCATAGGTCGGTCCTTACTAGATATTCTGATTTATGATGTTAAGAAAAGGAGATTCTTGATTCTCAGTACGTGATTCTGCTTTTAGTGCCTATTAGACCACAACTAAATAAAACCTCGGTTTTTGCATATACTCTTCGCTTCCTTCTCTCCCGTCCTGTACTCTTGAACTAAGCATCCTTCACTCCTTCAGCTTCAATCTGATATTAACTTGTAAGCGCCTATCGGTACTAGTCGTGTGACATGGAAACTCAGTATCCATCTTCGTTTCACTCGAATTTGAGTTGGTTTAGCGCAAGCGCAGAGTGGACAAAAGAGGAGAACAAAAAGTTCGAGAGTGCTTTGGCCATATATTCTGAACATGACCCTGAAAGATGGCGAAAAGTGGCAGCAATGATACCAGGAAAAACAGTTTATGATGTGATCAAGCAGTATAGAGAACTCGAAGAAGATATTGGCGACATAGAATCAGGAAGGGTGCCAATTCCAGGTTACCTTACCTCGTCTTTCACAATGGAGTTGGTCGAAAGTAGTGATTTTGATGTTTATAGGAAACGGCCACTGACATCTAAGAGCGTTGATCAGGGTCGGAAAAGAGGTGCACCATGGACAGAAGAGGAGCACAGGTGAATTGAATTCCCTTGAACCTTACAACTCATATCTAGTGCTCTTAAGAATTTACAAGTAACTCGTGACATCAGGTATTTGATTATCCAAGTTTTTTTTCCCTTTGTCACAGGTCAAATTGATTTTACAAACTGCTTCAGGATCTAATACTGAACATTTTCATTTGATTTGATACCAATACTTCCATAGGTCTTCGGATTAATTATACATACATACACACCAAAAAGAGTTCTTTTTGAAGTATTTCCTCTTTCTATTTTTTCTTATTCTCGATCACGCTATTGGGACCTTTCTCGACGAACTGCAGGCGGTTTCTGATGGGGCTACTAAAGCATGGCAAAGGGGATTGGAGGAACATCTCTCGAAACTTCGTGGTTTCTAAGACACCAACTCAAGTGGCAAGCCATGCACAGAAGTATTTCATAAGGCAGCAGCTCTCTGGATCGAAAGACAAGAGAAGACCAAGCATACATGACATCACAACGGTCAATCCCACAGAAACTACTACTCAATCTCACGGAAACAAGCTTGGAGTTTTAAATCAGTTTGATGTGATCTCACCACAGCAGAATCCCATCAACATGCAGGACGTTCTCATTAGCCGGCATCACTCAAATGATGGATCAATACTGATCTTGGATTCAGCTCAAGACAACTTGTGTGTGTCATCACCTTCAAATAGCCTAAAACTTCAGGGTCAAAATGTGTACGCCAGTGTTCATTGCGGGGTTTCTGTCAAACCCCACAACTTCATTTCTCAAATGCAGCATCGAACCCGTGGATAAAAGGGGGACCTTTTTTGTTCCTTGTCATGTTTCCAATTTCTAAAACTAGTTGTTCGAAATAGGATCAGTATGCTGTGGCATATTCTCTCTGCATATAGTTTTCTGAATAATTTAGACGTTTCCAAACCCAAAGATGTGAGCTAACAACGTTCAGATTGTTAAAGTTAAATACAAGAATATGAACAGATCGTAGCTTAGATCTCTAAAAAGGATGATTTAGAAGATAAATTTAGTTCGTGTTATGATAATTGAATCAAACGCTCCCATTTGAGACGAAAGAACTTTTTCAGAAAGTGAAAAGACAGCACAGAGAGATTAAAGGGCTGACGGATTTATCTTAACTCCAACTCCGAGAAAAGAATTTTGCTTTTAGATTTGCAATGATTACCTCTGTTATGTAGTTTTTACATGTCATTTTAATCTCCCATTTCTAGGTTGACTATCTCATGAAATTCTTAAAATCAGATACATAACTCCAGAGTCATTCCAAGCTACACAGAATGTGAAAGCAGTACAATAATGTGTAAAACTTGGGACAAGCAGCTTATATGGTTTAGCACGCGGGAACAACTTTGTAGTAATGACAGTAAGAGTCTGTCACTGAGCGATGCGGCCAAGTTAGATTCTGAGTCAGCAGGCACTCTTTTTGAAATTCCGTGGAAATAGATTGTTTTGGTTACCTTTTTGCTTGCTCCATAGGACAGGACACCTTTCAGATATTCCTTTATAACTTTAAGCGTGTCTTATGGTCAAGTTGAGTAAAGCAATTTTGATCGGCTGAGTCCGCATTCCACTTAATTGATTATCAAACGGAAAGTTCCACGTAAGGCTGTTAATTTGTTGTGTCATCATCCTTTTCTTCAACCAATACCAATACCATGGCATTTGGCTTTTTTTCTTTACGCCAACCCAATCGCCAGCATATATACACATAGCAGCTTCTTTTACTAGTCTATGGAAGCATCATTCCTTTCTGTGATTCTTTTTTGTTTATGTATTTATTTGCCAACCCATGAGTAGAAAGTGCGATTAGATTATGATTGGGCACCATCTAGGGAGCACAGAATCTGGCTTTCAAGTGATTCTTTTCTTGACCTTGAAGAAATAATTTGCCGGAAAGATTCTAAGAGAATGAATTCCTGATAATCTCTTTTTACCTCCGTCGAGACAATCATGATATGCAAATACCTTTGAAAGAGAAAGGAAATGCAAATCCCCGAAATCACCATCTGGGGCCCCTGAAAGGGATCAATTCAATTGATCGCGAAGGGTTGGCCGTTGCCTTCCACATGTAAAAGCAATCATAAATAGAACTGTGGTTTTCATAATAATGTTTTTTTTTAAAAAAAAAGCCCAAGTACCCGTTCCATATAGCTATCTGTTAGCTCTTTTACTTACCCAAAAAAAAAAAAAAAAGCTTTGCCTATATATTTCTGAATCAAATTTGAGCATGAAAAGATCCAAGGCAACCACGATATGCTTGACTTTTTATTAAACAACTTTTGGTGTTAATGGCGGATATTATGTTCACAGGAGCAGCCTTTCAGCAAGTTGCGTAAGGAACCCCTACTCTTCCCGCTCCGTTCTTCTAAATTATAATCAAACCAGCTTACAACACAAAATTTTTGGCCACCTTTCCCTTTTCTTATTATTATATATTGCTTAAACAATGCCCAAAAAAATCTTTCTCAAATGTGCCCAATTGGTCTTTCAAATCTTAATCGGACATTTACACGTAATCCAGAATTCTATTCATTAATTTCTATTGTTTCATAAGATATAGTTCTAGACGTATCTTGTTTTCATTCTACCTCTAAATTTGATTTTATTATCTTTTTTGCAAATTCTCTTATAAACTGTTTTAGCATTGCGATTTCTTCTGTCTGTCTTACTTTTAATCTAGTTTATTCCTGTTACTTTGAGGGAAGATCACCTATAAACACTTATCCTCGGCATAACTTAATTAGATAATACTCTCTCGCCAGTTAGGATCTTTGATCAGTTAATAAATACCTATCTTATAGGGATATCAAGGGCATCATTGACTTTGTCTTGGTTTGTTATTAGAATTCCATGGACTTAGGCAATTAGCTAGCCAAGTTTGTCTTGTATGCTGTATATATACAGCACAGCCCGTTTAATAAAACTATTGGAATTTCCTCTCAATTGTCTCGCTCTCTCCTAAGCTTTTCTTGACATTTGGTATTAGAGCCCCACCACCGGGTTAATAGAAGCAGTAGTCTTCTACTTGTTTTTCTTGCAAACATGTCCACAAAAAGTTCCTTTGTCCAACCAGCATTACCAAAGTTTGATGAGCACTGTGATCATTGAGCGATGCTCATGGAAAATTTTATGCGATCGAAGGAGTATTGGAACTTGGTGGAGAATGGGATTCTTGCAGCAGCAGAAGGTGAGACACTGACAGAAGGACAGAAGAAGAACATTGAAGATCAAAAGCTGAAGGATTTGAAAGCAAAGAACTATCTCTTTCAGTCATTAGATCTTTCAGTTTTGGAGACAATTCTCAACAAGGGTATGGCAAAAAATATATGGGATTCTATAAGGCAGAAATATCAGGGCATAACAAGAGTCAAATGTGTACAGTTGCAATCTCTTCGCAAAGAGTTTGAAGTTCTGCACATGAAAGCAGGAGAAACTGTGAATGAGTATTTTGCCAGAACTCTTACCATTGCAAATAAGATGAAGGCAAACGGTGAGAACAAAGGAGATACTGTCATTATTAAAAAAAATTTGAGGTCTATGACTCCCAAGTTTGCTTATATTGTGTGTTCCATTAAAGAATCTAAGGATACAAGAACACTAACTATTAATGAGTTGTAAAGCAACCTGCTTGTGCATGAATAGCGCATGAGCAATCTTGTGGAGGAAGAGCATGCATTAAAGATATCTCATGGAGATCAATTCGGAGGACGAGATCGAGGACGAGGGAGAGGAGGTCATGGAAGAGGAAGAGGTAGATCAAGCTTTGACAAATCAACGGTGGAGTGCTATAACTGTCATAAACTTGGACATTTTCAATGGGGATGTCTAACAAAGATGGAGGCTACTTATGCAGACACAAACGAAGGGATGCTATTGATGGCACTTGTAGAAACAAACACTACCAACATTGCAGATACCTGGTTTCTTGATTCCGGATGCAACAATCACACGTGTGGCAATAAGGAGAATTTCTTTGATTTCGATGAGAGCTACAGGGGTTCTATGAAACTAGGCAACAATTCTAGCTTGCTTGTAGCAGGGAAAGCAAACATAAGGCTATTAGTTCATGGTATGGCACAAATTATCACAGGTGTGTTTTATGTACCAGAGTTGAAGAATAATCTGTCGAGTATTGGGCAGCTACAGGAAAAAGGGCTTGCCATTCTGTTTCAAAGTAACAAATGCAAAGTTTATCATCCTGATAAAGGGTTAATTATGGACACAAAAATGTTCGGATGTTCACTATGCATGCTATTTCACGGCCTATTGCATCTACATGCTTTAATATGATCACAGAAGATTTGGTGCAGCTCTGGCATTATAGATATGGACACCTAAGATTCATAGGTTTGAAGACACTTTTGCATAAACGAGTGGTGCATGGCTTACCATAGCTTCAGTCTCCATTGAAGCTATGCAAAGATTGTTTAGTTGGAAACCAGCTACGGGATCCATTTCCAAAAAAGAGCAATTGGAAAGGTCCAACTACGGGATCCATTTCCAAAAAAGAGCAATTGGAAAGCTTCTCAACCTCTTGCTTTAGTCCACGATGATATATATGGGCCAATCAAACTTGTCTCCACCAGCAAAAAGAGGTATTTGCTCACCTTTGCTGATGATTTCAGCCGAAAGTTATAGGTTTATTTCTTGATAGAGAAGTCAGAAGCATTTGCTGTATTTAAAAGATTTAAGGCTCTTTTTGAAAAGGAGACAGATTTCTTCATCAAAAGCCTGCGGACAGATCGAGGAGGAGAATTTATATCACAAGAATTTACTAATTTCTGTGATGAGCACGGCATAAATCGACAATTGATAGCTGCCTATACGCCATAACAGAACGGGGTTGCAAAGCGAAAGAATAGGACCATTATGAACATGGTTCGAAGCATGCTTTCAGAGAAGAAAATTTAAAAAACTTTCTGGTTAAAGCAGTCAATTGGTCAGTACATGTCTTGAATCAGAGTCCCACATTAGCAGTAAAGAATATTACCCCAGAAGAAGCATGGAGTGGAGTCAAGCCATTAATTGAGTATTTTAGAGTTTTTGGTTGTATCTCTCATGTTCATATGCCAGACTTGGACATAGCTAGATGATAAGAGTGTACGTTGTATCCTGTTGGGAGTTAGTGAGGAGTCAAAGGCTTGTAGGCTTTATGATCCAATCTCACAAAGGATCATTATAAGTAGGGATGTTGTGTTTGAAGAAGACAAGTTCTGGAATTGGGACAAGAAGCATGAACAAAACATTATGTGTGATTGGATTGGGAAGAAGAGGAAGTGGATGCAGCTACCGAGATTGAAGAAGGTTCTTATGGTTAAAAAAACAGAAACAGATGTGACTTCATCTTCTAACTCATTACATGAAGATGATACTCATGGATGGATTTGGGTGCCACCAGTGTGGATGAAAGGTTATGAAGCAGGGGAAGGGCTTTCAGAAGAAGAAATGGATATGGTTAAGTTTGCAGCCATTGGAACTGATCCTATACACTTTGAGGAAGCTGTAAAAAGTGAAAATTGGAGACAGGACATGGATGCAGAAATGGAAGCAATAGAAAAGAATGACACTTGGGAATTGATGGAGCTACCCAAAGGAGGAAAATAGATTGGGGTAAAATGGGTTTACAAGACCAAATTTTATGAAAATGGTGTGCAAAGCAAGTATAAGGCTAGGCTTGTGATAAAAGGGTATGCTCAACAATATAGGGAGGACTATACAAAAGTATTTGCTCCTGTAGCTTGTATGGAGACAATACAGTTAGTGATAGCACTTGCCGTACAAAGAGGATGGCCAATTTATCAACTTGATGTGAAGTCAGCATTCTTGCATGGTGAATTGCAGGAAAATGTTTTTATAGAGCAGCCCAATTGTTATGTGCAGAAGGAGCAGAACAGAAGTTGTATAAGTTAAAGAAGACACTCTATGGACTTAAACAAGCACCATAGGCCTGGTACAGTCGTATAGAAGCCTATATTTTGAAAGAGATTGACCAAAGTAAGGCCTAAGGCAGGTAAGTTAATATTGTTTAGGAAAAATTTTAAGGTCACATAGGAACATCTTAAGACTTTTCATGACCATGTCCTTATGCTTAGGCCACTCAAGAGAAGTATAGTAGAGGTGTGCTTGGTTAGGTGTGTAGATAAGGCCATGTTTTGATTTTTCTATCTCAGGAAGACCGGGCATTAAGAGAATTAAAGGGATCGCTCTAGTAGGAGTGAGAAGTTAAATATTTTTTTGGGGTCGAGAGAGGTAGTCAACAATGGTATTTTGGTGCCCCCTTATGTGTCGAACTGAGAATTTATAACTAGAGAATTTGGCTTTCCACTTAAGCAACTAATTACCTAGTGGGGTCATTTTGTTAGGATCTATCATCTTTGTAAAAGTTGTATTATCCATTTCAATAGTAAAATGATAAGGGCTAAGATGACTTTTTCTTCCAAGAGCATTTTACCATTTACTTGCGTTTAATCTTCAAATAGGGCTTTTTATAAGTCTATGTAAGACGTGCTTTTTCCAACGTCATAGTCCTGAGGAATTTGTATTATTCATATAGTTTGTCGAGAGTAGCTAAAGCCAATTGGTATATTTCTCCTAATGATATTTCCTTCGGAGCAGAATCGATATGGTAACATTTGAAGATGACATCTTGACCAACTTTAAGACTATGGTTTACATTTGATGACATTCTACATACCAAATAGAGAAATAGTTTATATGAATTTAGGGCATGGATCAATATGTCCAAATTTTCCACAAAGATAACGTCGATCTAAATTCATTGCTTGAGGAGATCTTTGGGAATTATCAATTATATCTATGACTTTATCCCTCATTTTACTAACTACACCAGCCATCTATCTAAGCTTTTAAAAAAGAATGCTCCACTATAAGGAACAAACCATACACAAATATTACAATATCAAATAGAATATTATCTAAAATACTTTTGGTACATGAACAAATAATTTAAAATATATAAGAATATTTTAAGTAACCTTAGTTATAATGAATATTCTATTTCTGTTCTGTAAGCAAGATAATTAAATGAGCAAAATTTAAAGAAGTAAAAAAAGGAGGAGGGGTTGACTAGTAGTAGGCGAACTCTACTTTAAATGCTTAGTATATATTTTTTCTTTTTCAATATTCTGTGATTTTCAACATTCAATAATTTATATAACCCTCTAATCTTCCAAATTATTGACCTGAATTGCCTAAAATATTCAAGTTTTGTGGCTGGCTTGCTTTTTTTAAAGATTGATCCTACGTAAATGCTATAACTACTCAGAAGAATCAACTTGGAATTTGATTTTCTTTCTAAAATAGGAATCGAGGATAGAGTCACAAATAGTAACATAGGTGGAGTTCATCCTTTTAATTACAAGATGAGAGACATGTTAGTAGGTTAATCTCCTAATATGGACCTTAAGTACTGTCAAACATTGAGGACTTTTTGGTTTGACCTATATTATTTTGTCTTTTAGCGACCGCTGTAAATAATCCTAATCATGCCTTCCGCAAAAAAATTCTTTTTTTGAAACATCTAATGGCTCTAGATTTGGTGATCAAGTCCATAAAGGATCGAATACAAAAAAACATGTAATTTTTTTATAGAAAAAGTTAAGGGGTGACATTTTCTTATTATGATCATTATTATATAATTTATTAATATATATCATAGATAACATTAATTATAAAATTTACAAAAATAATAACCATATGATCTCTTTCTTTTTTTGTATGTGTTTTAGCTTAGTAATAAAATACGAAAGAAATAATTATTACCTTTGACATGGAAAGGTTGGAAATAAGACTAGGGAATTCCTTGTAAATTTTTCATTGAACTTGTAAAATCAATTCAGTTGCATACTTTTTGTTAGCAGATTGTAGGCAGAATTGGGAAGAATTGAGGTTGGCGATGTCAAGAAAAGCTTAAGAGAGAGCAAGACAATTGAGGGGAAATTCCAATAGTTTTATTAAATTGACTGTGCTGTATATATACAGTGTACAAAACAGACTTGGCTAGCTAATTGCCTAAGTCTATGGAATTCTAATAACAAACTAAGACAAAGTCAAGGATGTCCTTGATATCCCTATAAGATAGGGATTTATTAACTGATCAAAGATCCTATCAATTCCTCCCTTAAACTAAATACTACAAGTGTTTTGTTTATATCAGACATAGAGCAAACTCCCAAAGATTCCTGTAACTTCAGATAGACATCTAGCTTGAGTGGTTTAGTCATCACATCAGCCACTTGCTCCTGCATAGTACAGTGTACCAACTCCACAGTACCAGTCTTGGTGAGCTCTCAAAGAAAATGGAAATACACATCTATGTGCTTGATTCACCCATACATGACAGGATTCTTTGAAAGCTTGATTGTGGAACTATTATCACAATAAATAATAGTTGTCTAACTTTAGCTTGAGTCCAAATTCTATAGAACCTGTTTCAACTAGACTGCTTGGCAAGCACACAAAGCAGTAGCTATAAACTCTGCTTTTGTGGTAGATAAACTAACCACTAGCTGCTTCTTTGATGACTACGACACTGCTCCTAAACTTAACAAGAATACGTACCCTGAAGTGCTCTTCCTGTCCTCTAAGTCTTCAGCATAATCACTGTCTGTGTAAGCAACAAGATCATCATCTCCTCCCTTCTTATAGAATATCCTAAGTATTCTTCAATTTGTAAAGCATCAAAAGAGTCACTAAGTTCTTCACAGGTTAAAGTTACCTCATCTTCATCATCACTAGTCAAGGAGCTACTTGCCATGAGAGCTAGGTTGTTGTGTGCCATCCCGGATACTTCTGCTCTGATACCAATTGTAAACGATCTAGAAGGGGGGTTGAATAGATCTTT
>JANKOE010000206.1:23798510-23811531 GCA_026284465.1 Erythroxylum citrifolium | reverse complement strand
GCAACTCCGGTGCATTTTGGTTTTGAAGTCATGTTTGAGATTAGTTTGTTCTTTGTAATTGCATTATGTTACTTTGATTGTAATCGGGCTTGAATGTAAATATTAAGGTTTTAAAGTTTCCATTGTATAGTGTATAAGTTTCCTAAGCGTGTATGGATGTATGATTGTATAGTTGAAGTTTCAAATGTAATAGCGTATAGATGAGAATAACGAAAAAGAAAGAATGGAATTGCGTTACTTTATGGCTTGAAAATGAGTTGATGATTAGATTGAGAAACGTTTAGAAATCTTAAGATTGTGTTGGTGTTGCTGCCTTTTGAGATAATTGAGTTAGTTTTTGGGATGATTGAAGTTGGATGCTTGCAAATTTGGAAGATAGAAGTGTTTTTATGCAGGTTTGTAGTTTGGATGAATTGAATTGAAGAATTTGGCTAGATGCATTTTTAGGGGAGGTGCTGTCCAAATTTTCCTAAATTTGGGCAGCCACTTGTTTTGAGTTTTAGGCCATGTTAGGGTTTGATTTTGAACGGGGAGTCTTCTGGAAGATTGTAGAACGTGTTGAGATCTTGAAAACGGTATAAAATGGGTCATTAGATGACTTAGGATGAAAAAGTTATGCATATTTGAAGATGGCTGCCCAATATGCAATTTTGGTTCCCGAATTACTATTCATGGGCCATTTTGGGCTGAACTTTCGAATGGATTTTTCGCTTCTTTAGAGCGGGAATCGGAATTTCCATCCTTCATGAAAGTTGTAGAGGGTATTGTTATCTTTAAAATGAGGTATGATATGTCCTATTCGGAATTAGGAGTAAAAAGTTATGAGAGTCGGAAGTTGGTAAAAGTACTATTCATTTGGTAAAAAAATCACTATTCATTCGGTAAGTAGCTAGAAAGCAACTTTGGACCTTCTAAAAAATCGAGCTAAGTTTTTAGTATGAAAATGGATTTAAGATGAAAAAATTATATATATCGGGATTTTTGGAATAGTTTAAGGTTTCCAACGCGGATTCGAGTTCCAGTTTGATTTTTCGTAAGAGGTTGGACATCCGGTAATGGGTTTCAACACTTACAATTCTTGCGAGATCGACCTATACTTGCCAGTGCTAGCTACCGCTATATTGTGCATTTGTGGTTAAAACTTATTAATTTTTATAAGCACTTCAAATAAAATCAATCATCTAACAGCATATCTTTACCACTCAAATATTTAAAAATTTCAGAGTGCTTTTGACTAACCTTTTCGTGCATGATTTTTTTGTATAATTCAATCCTTTCATTATATAATGTTCTAATTAGATATAGAATATAAAATTAATGTCTACTATATTTAAGTCCAATCATGATAGTTGGATGGGTAAAATCCTACAATTAATATAAACCCATTGATAAGTGTGAATTGTATCGTGTTTTAGGGCTTAGTTTGAAATGTATTTAATTGTTAATTCAATCATTTAGTATGTGTTTAGGTTAGAATTGTGTTAGTTTATTAATTATTTATGTTTTAAGTGTTTTATAGGTTAGTAAATATTGGCCCCTGAATTTTTATTATTTTTATTAGGCATGTTTTAAATCAATGTTGAGGTTTTTGGGATAAATTAGCATGTTAATGTGGGTAAGATGTTATGACATAAGTTAAAGGAATTGAAGTATTAAAGTTGTAAGAGTGTGTAAGGGCAAATGGGGCGAGTCACATAAGTTTAGAAACCTTAAGGCTTTGAAGGAAGGGCAAAATGGGCATTGTACAATCATTAAGGGAAAAATGGAGAAGAAGAAGGATTGGCTTGTATTGAAGAAGCCAAAACCGTGAATGGGAAAAGAGAGAAGAGAGGTTTCGGTGGTTAAGAGAAAAAGAAGAGAAAGAAGAGAGATGATAGGTTTTGATTTTTCTTAGTCTTAAGAGTGATTTTGAGGTTGTGTAAGAAGGGAAAAAGGTAGAGGAAAACATGAGTTTTCTTTTGATCCAAGAAACTCTTCAAGTGGTGGAGATTTAAGGTAATAGCATTTTTAATGCTTTAGATTTTAAAAGGGCTTTGGTTCATGAGACCTGGGAAATGCACGAGTTTAAGTATTCTAGGATCAATTTTTAAGCATGTGTTTGGGAATTTTATCCATGTTTAAGAAATTCAAGAAAGACAAGAGGAGAAAGAGGAGAGACATCCTTAAGCCAAGTTATAAGCAAGGAAACATTCAAGGTGGTTTTCACTTTTATGATTAAGTAATAAGACATTAAAGCTCTTTCAAGAAATGGCAGTAAGTGATTTTTCAATTACTGCATTCACGTGCATTTATTGCCTTTTAAATATTGTAAGTTGGTGCTATATGATTGTTGCATAAATTGTGTTCATCATTGATGAAAAGCTTTTAGATCATGGTTCTTTTGAAAAGATGTATGTTTATGAAACCACGTTTCAGAAGTGATTTTCAAGATAAAACAAGCATATGAAAAAATCATGTTTTTGAAAATGTGCCATTTTGGGCAACAAGTTTACAAGATTTCGAAATATATGTGTTATGTGAGTTTGTGATAGTCCCTCAAGAATAGTCACGTGTACGTTGACCAAGTATAGACTTCTCCTACCTGCCCGCAAGTGGCATGGAGCTCCTTTATGAACTCCCTCAAGTTTACGGCTACATAAAACCATCATATGGAAATGTGTAGTGCATCACGTATTTGGACTTACCCAAACCATTTGATATGTTTGTATGTTCCTAACAAGTTGGTAAGAGTGATGCAATCATAATGTGCATACGCATGAATTCCTTCATTGAAAATGGTTTAAAAATAATTTTGCTTGTTACCAATTATAAAATTGTTACCCACGATCTTTAAGCTCACCCTCCTTTTCCCTCCCCATAAGCAGGTGATGAGCAAGAGATCGAGTAGTCAGTAGCCAAGGCATCAATCCTCTTTTGAAATATTTTGTATTTGAAGAACTCTTGTTAAGTAAGGCTTTAGTTGCATTTTGAGCAACTCACGATTCATGTTTTTTTTGTATTTTGTGATTTTAAGAAGTTACTGTAATTGCGGCTTGAAATGCTCGTTAAAGCTTTGTAAAAATCTTATCTTTGTTGTCAATGGAATAAGATTTGCTTTCGGCTCCTAATTTTCTTTCAAGTTTATGCATTTCATTGTTTAGTTTGTATAAGGCAAAAGTTAGTGTTTAGACACCAGGAAAAGATCTGGATCAATCTAGGCAAAAATAGGCAATTGTGCCCTCTAGAAAGTTGTAGGTCCTTCTCTTAGCTTTCCAATGGTATATAGTAGGAAACTTTCGACCCAGATGTTCAAAAGTTAGGGTCCTTAGGATGGGAGTGCTTAGGAGTGTAAAGTTGTTTCGTCTGTAAAGACGCTTCGTCTTAAGCGTAGCATCGTCTTAAGTTGACTTTGCTTCATCTTAAATTGACCGTATTTGTCTTAAGTGTAGCATCGTCTTAAGTTGACTTTGCTTTATCTTAAGTTGACCATGCTATCGTTTGCTCTCGCATTTATCTGCCTCTCGCATTCGTCTGCCTTCAGCTTCGTCTGCCTTCAGCTCCGTCTGCCTTCCACAATCGTCTGCTTCCTACATTCGTCTGCTTTTTGCATTCGTTTGCCTTCCGCAATCGTCTGCTTTCTGCATTTGTCTGCTTCTTGTTTCGTCTATAGGGACGTATTGCCTGTAAAGGCGCATCATCTGATATGATGTCACTTCGTCTGTGATGACATCATATCGTCTTTAGGAATGTATCGTTTGTAGGAACCTTTCGTCTTAAGCGTTGCATTGTCTTAAGTTGACTTTGCTTCGTCTTAAGTTGACCATGCTATCGTCTACTTCCGCATACGCCTGCTTTCCGCATTCGTCTGCTTCTTGTTTCGTTTGCCTTTTTGATTCGTCTGCTTTTGCTTCGTCTGCCTTCTTACTATCGTCTACTCCATATTTGACCCTATAGATGATAGAATCTATATTCGATATCTTTACGAAAGTCGTAGATCTTGAAGTCTTCATTCAAATCATCCTAAGATTTTCCTAATCTGCTATATCTAAGGACAATTATGGTAATTGCCCCAAGACAGGGCAATAGGTTTAAAGATTTGGACATACTTGATTCTTTGGCCATAACTTCTTCATCTGACTTCCAAAGGAAGTGATTCTTGGAGCGATAGATTCCTAATGCATTTTTCTATCCCTCCAAAATAAATTCTTGGCTAATAATGGCTCATTGAAATAACCCTACAAGGTAGTAGCCATAACTTTGTTATGGGATCTCCAAATACGATAATTCTTGTCTCTAAATAAACTAGAGACATAGAGCCTCATACATTTTGAACAAGTAGAATTAAAATTCAAGTTTGGGCTTTTCCCAAATTCGATTCAGGAATAGGATCAACGTATAGTTTTAATGTTCATCCCGGTGGGGGCACGTCACCTTTGTGGGATACGCGTCCAGATGTCACTAAGGACGTCGGGCTCGTTACTCACGAGGGTGGGGTGTCCAACAGTACAAGTCTTTAAGCTTAATTATTATGTTTTAAAGGTATCTTGATGTGTTTATTAGTGTTTCAGGGTCAATATCGAAGAACGGAGAAGTTTCGGAGACATTCGGGCTGAAACAATCGCCTACAATCATGGCACAACAGGCCACGATCGTGACAAAAGCATTGGAGTTAGCCCACGATCTTGGCACAACATGCCACGATTGTGACAGAAGCCCAGGACATGACCCACGATCATGGCCTGCTTGCCACAATCTTGACAAAAGGCTCAGATGTGGCCCACAATTGTGGCATGCAAGGCCACAATCATGGCCTGCGTTAGACAGACTCGCAGACACTAAAAAATGTCAAGTTTTGAGAGATTTTTTGGACCTTTTCAACCACGAAAAAACCATAGGGCTGCTCAAAACACAAAAGCTATTCAAAAATAAGACAAAGGAGATCAAAAAGCTTTTGCACTAGTCACTTTTCAGAGAAACCCTAGAGAGAATTGCCAAGAGAAAGAGAAAGAGAAGAAGGAAGAGAGAAGTGGAGAAGAAGCCGACTAGACATACTTCCCAGATCAGGAGTTTCCCGACATTGTTGCCTCTCGTCGTCAATTCAAATTTGTATTTTCTGTTATTTTCAATTTTATTATTGTATAGAATTAGAATAATAGTTGATGATAAGATTTTTAGATGTTGATTTTGTTTCTAAACTCACCTTCATGGTTTTATCTTTTATTTAATGAAATTTGATTGTTTGTGTTTTATTGGATTTATTGTGATTTAATATCTGCAATTGCATAATTCTGTGATAAATTAAGAGGGTGAATCGAGTGAAAAATAATTAAATTAGGCTAACGAGAGTTAATCGATTTAATAGAACGAGAATTAAATCAAATCGGTAAATTGTGCGAAGAGAGATCTTGCAATAGTTTCCGATAGTTTATTAGACAACTTCAGATCTAATTAGGATTTTAGATAGGTTGTTAATTGAGAAATTGCAACTTCCACAATCTGATTAGGTTTTATAAATTAGGGTTAATGGTTATAACTCGAGAGAGAGTAATCAACCCTAGGATCGTCTAGAACTAATAATCCAATAATTCATAATAAATTAAGTTAGCGTTAAAGATTAGTAAAATTTCGTTTCTCTCAATTGGTAGTTCCTTAGGTAGATTTTTGAGTGTGCGTTGCAATTACTAATTTGTTATTATTTTTGTGACTGATTTTTGGATTAATTTGCTTGATTGAATTGCATTCTTATTTTAGTTTCGTTACATTTGAATTTCTATGATTTGTTTTAGCCTTAGATTTTTGGATTAGATTATCCCTTCTTGTGAGATTGACACCTTAGGTACTACACGAACGACCCGTATGCTTGCGGATTATTGAGGTTAATCAGTTAAAACTTACACACATTGAAAAACCACGATTAAGGAAATAGTTATTTTTTAATTTTTGTTTTCATTCATTCTTTCTATTTTTGAAATCTTGCTCTTGTATGAACATAAGAGTCACGAGAAGATTGAGTCATGCAGCTGAAACATTAAATTTAGACATAACTCTACTAGAACAATCCATTAGGAAAGCTCGACATGAAAAAGAAGAGGAAATCACGAAAGCAACAATGGCTGAGGAATTTCAGCAAGTTTTGTACCACGGAGCGAACCAAGGACATCAACAATGAACCTTTGACTTCATGAGACCAGGGTTCAATAATGCTAACCAAGGAATAGCTAGGCCATCTGTACAAGTAGCGTCATTTGAAATCAAACCAGCTCTCCTAAATGTGCTTCAATAGAACATGCAGTTTTATGGACTAATGAATGAAGATCTTAACGCACATATAGTGAACTTCCTTAAAATATGTGGTACCTTTTGATACCATCAGATGCCGGAAGATCCAGTTAGAATTAGGCTTTTTCCCTTTTACGCTTAGAGATAGAGCAAAGTTTGGTATCATTCCCTCAACCCAACCAATGTCATGACTTAGGATCAACTAGTTCGTGCCTTTTTAGATAAGTATTTTCCCCTAACCAAGACCACAAAGATCATCAAGGAGATTACCATCTTCTAGCAAAGTGACAGGGAATTGATCTATGAAGCGTGGGAAAGATACAAGGATTTGCAACGGAAATGCCCACACTATAATTTACCCAAGGAGTTCTTCTTACAAACATTCTATAATGGAGTAACCCCATATACAAGAGGCACGATTGACGCAGCTTCAGGAGGACCACTAATGAGAAAGACAGTAGATGAAACAGAAGAGCTGATAGAGGAGATAGCGAGTAATAGCTGTCTATGGAGAAACTAGCGGAGTAGACAAAAAGGAATTATATCTATTAATCAAATGACATAAATGCAAGCGAAAATTGATAACTTGAATCAACAACTAAACAGTATAAAGGCTTCATCCTCAGCTCTGGTGAAAGCCCAACAACTTAAGTGTGAACTCTGTGGACAAATGGACCATGATACGGTGGACTATTTCTTGTTGAACGAAATCAATCCAGAGTAAGTGAATTATATGGGAGCTCAATGTGGACGAGGAGGGAGAAACAATCCCTACTCCATCACATACAACCCTGGGTGGAAGAATCTCCCTAACTTCTCGTGGATGAACAATGTTGGAGGATAGTTCAGACCTCAAGGACGATCAGGCTTCCAATAAGATAAACAAAGCTCAACGAAATGCAAATTGGATAGGATTTTAGATAAGCTTGGAACTTTAAACGATGCACAATGAACAGTGCCTCTTCAATCCACAATCTAGAGGTTCAAATAAACCAATTTTCAACCGCTTTCTCTACGCGAAATGTGGGAAGTCTTCCTAGCACTTTGAGAACAAAACCAAGGAAGCAACCAAAGGTTATTACACTTTGAAGTGGAGGGAACTTGAACCACCCATAAAGATAATAGAGGAGCTCATCCATCCTGTTGAGAAAGATAAAAAAAAGGAGAAAGAAGCGAATATGAGTGAATACCCTCCTTATGTCGCCCCTCCACCGTATCAACCCAAGATCCTTTTTCCTCAACGATTACAAAAGAAAAAGCTAGATACACAATTTCCAAAATTCGTTGAGAAATTAAAAAGGCTACAGATAAATTTCTCATTTGCAGAGGCTTTGAAGCACATGCCTAAATACGTAAAAATTTTGAAGTACATATTATCAAATAAGTGTACTTAGGAAAATAATCAGATCGTAGCTCTAACTGGCACCTGTAGTTCCATAGTCACCAGTTAGATTCCATCTAAATTGAAGGATTCAGGGAGTTTCACAATACCCTGTGTGGTTGGTGAGTTTGAATTCACAAAGTGCTTGTGCAATTTAGATGCAAGTATTAAACTTATGCCTTTATCAATATTCAAGAAGTTAGGACGGGGTGAGGTCAAGCCAACATTGATGTTAATTCAGTTGGCTGGTCAATCCATTAAAAGACCATATGGAATAGTGGAAGATGTTTTGATGCAAGTGGACAAATTCATTATTCATGTAGATTTTGTGGTTTAATTTTGAAGAAGATAAGAACTGTCCACCAATCCTAGGTCAACCATTTATGAATACAGGGAAAGCAATAATTGACATTCACGAAGGGAAATTAACACTTCGAATAGGCGAGGTTCAAATCCAATTCAATATGAATAAGGCTTTAAAGAATCCAACTATGAGAAGAGCATGCATGAAGGTTGAAATTATAGATTAAAATTTGTTAGAAGAAGTTGAGAGTTGCATCGCAGAAGTATAGTCAGTGAAAGAAGAGACAGACAATGGATATCAAAAACTTGAATCTAAAGGAGACAATGAGATGGAGGAGTCGGATGTTCAAATGCATTAAGATAAATTAGTTAGAATCGAAGCTCCCATACCACCATAAATAGAAAAACCACCCACATTAGAGCTAAAACTTTACCTGAACATCTTAAATATACCTTTCTAGGTGAAGGTAAAACGTTACCGATAATCATCTCCAATCAATTGAATGAGAAACAAGAAATAAATGTGGTAGAAATTGTTAGAAAGTGAATGAAAGCCATCGGATGGCCGATTGTTGATATTTAAGGTTTAAGACCAAATGTTTGCATGCACTGAATAAACCTAGAGGAAGGATGTAGAATGGTGAGGGAGTGTCAACTAAGGTTGATCCCTAACATAAAGGAGGTGGTCAAGAAGAAGATAATCAAACTCTTAGATGTAGGGATAATTTATCCCATCTCCGATAGTGAATGGGTTAGTCCAATACAATGTGTACCTAAAAAGGGTGGAATGATGGCAATAGAAAGTGATAGTGGAGAAGTAATTTCAACGAAAGCGGTCATTGGATGGAGATAGGCATATATTATTGCAAACTCAACTCAGTGACTAAGAAAAATCATTTTCCTCTCCTGTTCATAGACCAGATGATAGAAAGGGTAGCTAGACATTCATTTTATTGCGTCCTGGATGGATATTCGGGATATAATCTGATCTTCATTTACCTTAATGATCATGAAAATACCACATTCACCTGCCCTTATGGTACATTCGCGTACAGACAAATGCCTTTCGGACTATGTAATGCTCTAACTACATTTCGAAGATGTATGATGTCTATCTACGCCAATATGATAGAAGATATAATGGAGGTGTTCATGGATGATTTTTTAAGTTTTTGGATATTCTTTCAAGATGTGTTTAACTAATTTGGACAGAGTTCTTCAAAGATGTGAAGAATCACATTTGGTGCTGAATTGGGAGAAATACCATTTTATAGTGCAAGAGGAGATATTGCTAGGGCATAAAATCTCACTCCAAGGATTTGAGGTCGATAGAGCAAAAACAGAAGTGATAGAGAAACTTCCATAGCCAAGAAATGTAAAAGGTGTGTTAGGATTCTTAGGTCATTCAGGATTTTATCGTCGATTCATTAAAGACTTTTCGTAAATCGCAAGACCTTTGACAAACCTTTTAGTCAAAGATATGGCCTTCCTATTTGATGACAAGTGTATATCTGCATTCAAAAAAAATAAAGGAGGCATTAATATCGACATCAATTCTATCACCACCGGACTGGACACTTTCTCTTGAAGTTATGTGTGATGCAAGCGACCAAGCCATAGGTTATGTATTAGGCCAATGGAAAGATAAAAGGCTGCATGTGATTTCTATACCAGCAAGACCCTTGCAGGATCTCAATTGAATTACACTACTACAAAGAAGGAATTACTCACAGTAATGTATACATGTGATAAGTTTTGACAATACCTTTTAGGGTCAAAAGTAATCGTATTCACTGATCATGCAACTTTAAAATACCTTTTCAATAAAAAGATACAAAACTAAGGGTCATTCGATGGGGTTACTTTTATAGGAATTTGATATAAAGGTGAGAGATAAAAAGGGAGTAGAAAATGAGGTTGTAGACCCCTTATCTAGATTGGAAGGAGGGGAATGCAAGCCAAGCGAAGATATTAATGAAAAATTTCCCAATAAAACCCTGATGCTACTTGAAAGTTTGAATACACCATGGTTTGCCGATATCTCCAATTATGTTGCCAGCGGTAAACTTCCTTCAGATTTAGCTTACCAATAAAGAAAGCGATTCTTACATGATTATAACTGATATATATGGGATGAGCCAATTTTATATAGAGCATGCACTTATGGGTTAATGTGACAATGTGTTCTAGAGGAAGAAATGTGGGACATCTTAAAGCAATGTTATGAAGGTCAATATGCTGGACATTATGGAGCCAACAAAATGGTGGCTTGGATACTCGAGAGTGGATTTTATTGGCCACAATTGTTTAAAGATGCTCGGAATTTTGTAGCACAATGTGACCGATGCCAGAGAATAGGTAACATAAAGAGATGAGATGCCTTTATCCAACATTTTAGAAGTGGAAGTCTTCGATGTATGGGGCATCGACTTTACGAGTCCTTTCCCATCCTCAATGGAAAACATGTACATTCTAGTGGAGGTGGATTATGTTTCGCGTTGGGTTGAAGCAGTGGCATCTCCAACCAATGATGGAAAGGTGGTGCAAAAGTTCATCAAATGGTTATTCAATCGGTTTGGAGTGCCACGCACGATAATAAGTGATGGAGGTGCACATTTTCGCAACAGATCATATGATCCTCTCTTAAAAAGATATGGAGTGTATCACCATATTGCTGCACCTTACCATCCACAGACTAGTGGCCAAGTGGAAGTTGTAAGTCAAGAACTAAAACTAATTTTGGAAAAAACGGTGAACAACTCCATGAAGGATTGGGAAATAAAGTTAGACGATGCCTTGTGGGCTTATAGAACTACTTTCAAAACACCTATTAGAACAACTCCTTATAGGCTCGTCTATGGAAAAGCTTATAATTTGCTAGTCGAACTAGAACATCGACCATACTAGGCAATTAAAGCATTCAATTTCGATTGGATGCAAGCAGGCAAAAAGAGAAATCTGCAACTGGACGAACTTGAAGAGTTTCGTTTTAATGTGTAATAAAATGCCAAACTCTACAAGGAAAAGGTAAAGAAATGGCACGATTCTTGTCTTAAACAAATAGAATTTAAAGTAGGAGACGCGATTCTGCTATATAATTCAAGGTTGAGGTTGTTTCTAGAGAAGTTAAAATCTCGATAGAGTGGACCTTTTACGGTCATTCAAGTTTTCGATCATGGAGCCCTCAAACTAGAAAATGCTAACAAGGAAAATTTTAATGTCAACGGGCATCGTTGTAAGCTATGTCTCGGAGGAGCAATTACCAGGCACAAGGAAGTGATTCTGTTCTAACAATTAAGATGCTTCCATGAATGCAAGGTCAAGCTAAGGACCATAAATTAGCATGTTTAATAGTTTGATTGAAATCATTAGGTTTAATTAGGGTTATTTTGAACTTTCAATAAAAATTTAGTAATTTGAATTGATTTGGGATCACTAATTCCCTCACTCTCTTCAAGCAATTTCTAGATAAGAAAACAATCTCATGCATCCAACTGCCACCCCCAGCACCATCCTCGCCTCCATCACCACGAGGCTTTGTTCTAACCCCCTTTCTTTTTAAATTTAGTATTTATTTTATTTTGTTTTACTTTAATTTATGCTTTTTCTTTCTAAGTGTGTTTTTTTGTCCCCTTCTCACATTGAGGACAATGTGTTGTTCAAGTATGGGGACGGTTATGTGTTTTTCATTGAATGCGAATTTTGCGTATTATATGAAAGTTGTTAGGTTGCATTTTTGAATCATGTGAATATGTCAATGGCTTAGATGGAATGGAATTGATTTAGTTTTGAACATAGTCTATTAGGTTGTGAAGAACCATTAGCTCGCAAAATTAGTGAATTGGGTTCTTTGGTTAAATATGCAGCTTAATTAGGATTTAGTGTTAAGTTGTAGCCCTCTAAATTGTCACATTCATTCATAATTTGAGGCCTTTTAACTTAAGTAGCTTTGCTAGTATATTTTCATGGAAATGAGTAGCGAAAGCAACAAGGTAGGCAATAAAAAATTGTGTTTGTTAATTTTAAATTAATTACTATTTCGTTGATCTTCGGTTTATGAATAAAGCTAATAGCCAGTTGAGAACATAATGTAGTTGAGTAACCAGATCGACACGCATCACAAGTGTGTGCCTCCACGTCAAAAAGCTATAATGACATTTCAACCAAACAGCTTAATAAAAAATGGCTTAGCCGAGTAACCAAATCGACATTCATCACCAATGTTTGCCTTTGAATAAAAGACTAGGTCCGTGTTTAAATTAAAAAATATATTTTTTAATAAAAACCTACCGAACTTGTAATAGCTTGACTTTTCATGGAAACGTACTTAGGAGTAGTTATAGAGTCTGAATGACTAAAGAATTATTAATGTGTGTATGCAATTGAAAAGGGTAAATAAATTAACACTTGAATATGGATTAATATGTATATCAAGTTCAAAGCCCCTAAACACAGATTTTGTATGTTAATGATTTGATATAACTTGAATGATTGTGTTTAAAATTAAATTTATTTCATGAAGTTGAAATCATTGTCTCATTACTGCATTGTGTGTTGTGTGTTTGTTGTTTTATTTGCATGAGGACAAGCAAACATTTAAGTGTGGGGATGTTAATAAATGTGAATTGCATCGTGTTTTGGGACTTAGTTTGGTATATATTTAATTGTCAATTCAATTGTTTAGTATGTATTTAGGTTAGAATTGTGTTAGTTTGTTAATTATTTATGTTTTAAGTGTTTTATGGGTTAGTATAAGTCTTTGAGCTTAATTATTATATGTTTGAGCTACCTTGATGTGTTTGTTAGTGTTTTAGGGTTAACATCGAAGAATGGAGAAGTATGGGAGATCATGACACAATAGGCCACGATCATAACAAAAGCATTGAAGTTAGCCCATGATCCTGGCCCATATGCCATGATCGTGACAGAAACTGTTGGACCCCGAACCTTTTTATAAGCTAGGCTTATTAAAGGATAATTAGTCATGTGTAAAGAAAAGAACAATCAATGAAATTGAAAAGAAATAGAAATGATGATTTAGATATAAGATGGATTTTATGTGAAAAGTGAAGTTAAAAG
>JANKOE010000206.1:23747941-23761934 GCA_026284465.1 Erythroxylum citrifolium | reverse complement strand
AACAACCAACACAACACAATAATATTTTTATATAATTAACAATAAATTGTATATAATTAATAATAAGATAATAAAATTTTTATTAATAAGAATAGAAAAAATATATTAAAAACGTATTCTTTAATTGCTTGTTACAGTCACAAATATATTTCTATATAAATAAAAATATAAATAAATTATTTTTAAATATAAATCAAATAGAATAGAATAATATTTAATATAATAAATTTTATTAAATAATTAATAATAATACTTTGATATAATTAATAATAAATTGTATATAATTAATAATAAAATAATAAAATTTATATTAATGAAAAATAAAAAATATAAAAAAATTATTGTTTAAGCCACCTGACTTTAATTGTTTATCATGGTTGTGATATGTTTTTCGTAAGTCACAAGTTTTTGTTGTTTTAAAAAAAAACCATAGCATTCGAGTGTTTTTGCATTTTCGATTATAGATTGTGTAGGAATGTTATATAAGGGTATAATAGTTATTTATTATATATTACATTTCATTCTATTCATCTTCTAAATAATATTTCATTATATTACATTATGAATCATTCCATCTCTCTCAAACAACTTTTCACTATATTACATTCCATTCTATTATAAACTATTTCGTTTCGTTCCGTTCTATTCTATTCTATTTCATTCCATTAATTAACATCCAACCAAACAGATCCTTCGTAAGATGCCACCCTTTTAGGCACGAGTTGTAAGTTCGAACAATGGCATGGGTGAACGGGATTCGGACAAGGAAAATTTTGTTTTCTTTTTCTTCTTTTTTTTTGAAAATCTAGTTTAATTTTTATATATGAAAATAGTTACTTTTTTTGGATGCGGAAGAAAGGTGGAACCCAGCTTTCATAATGACATATCACCAGAGTTTTGTATTCCAACTCGAGAATCTAATTCCCATCTAACTTCCGGCTCCTCCCCACCGTCGTCTATATTTTGTCAAAGGTGCCTATAGTTATCTAATGCCTTCGTCTACTTGAGATTAGCAAAATACAAAATTCACATTAAATAATGAATAAATCATCCACTCCTTACTTTGTTTTGATTTCATATCAAACATGGTGTCCGATGCCTTAGGACAGTACTGATTAATTATAGGAACCATGTCAAACCAAATGACAGCATTCTTTTGTTGCCTGCCTGTAGACACTTGGTATATAATAGAACCCGCTGTGCATTATTAAAGCAATTAATTATTGGGTAGGAATTATCCAAAGTCAAGCCCCTACTAATTAGACAAATATTGTTGGATGTAATTGGCCACCAAAGAGTAATATTCTTTAGCCGCTGCACCAAGTTAATAATTAGATTTTTTATATTATGTTCATCTTTTGTTTTGACAATAATGATGAAAAAGAAGAGAGAAAAAGCGGAAGAAAGAATAATTATGTTTGTCTCTGTTAATTATGCTTGTTAGGTTCAATAATGTTGTCAGGAATCCCACATCGGACAACTATGAAGGCATTTAATAATTTATAATAGTATACAAACCTCCTTCTCTTGAGCTAGCTTTTGGGTGAGTTAAGCACTTTCTAACAAATGTCATTATAATTCATAATCACTTGTTAGACAAATAATAATTCTGTTTTCCTGTTGCATACTTGTAACTCTTTTTTCCTTCTCAAGTCACTGCAAAAGTTGCTTCTTTCTAGCAATTGTCTTTACTCTCTAACATTTCTCTCTCTTAAAAGCAAAAAGAACCTCAACCCAATATTGTTTTTAGTGGACTTTGTAATATTCTCGGGCATGTTTAAAAATTGGAAAAAAGGAAATTTAATCAATATATTTTTTAAATGCAAGTCCATATCTGTTGACAAAACCTTCCAATTGTGGTTTCCCAATTACGCTATGGACAACCACTTAGGCTTGTTACCTACGCTGAGTAAAAGAACCAAAGCCCTGTTAAGTCTTTGGTACAGAATGTGACCTACAAACGGACATAGGATTTTCAAAACCTGGGTAGGAGATATTAGATTGAACTAGCTAGGCCTGAGTAGGGGTTGAGGTGTTCGCCTATACCTGATACATAGACCTGTGATTATCAATTCTGGGTTTCTCAACGATTGTCATGGTGACGATGGTTGCTTGGACCTGGAGTTTCAAAGGTAGAATAGAAGATAGAGAGTGATTTATACGCGAAGAAGTTTTCAACACGGTGTAGATGGCATCTTTATGTTAGCAATTATGTGCTTAGTCTTTTACCCTAGTAAAGGGTTAATTTCTTATTCTTTCTTTTACCAAAAACGTCAGTCCTGCATTTTTAGACAACTGGTCCTTGGCCCTTTTCTTGTGCAGATTAAGACGTTTGACTTAAGTGTTCTTCCTTTCATTGCATTATTACTTAGCTTCCTAATTTTTACCCAATTCCCTTTTTGTCTTTGCTTTATTTCTAGAAGAATCATATGTATAGAGAGGCATAAGACAACATCTGGCAACCAAGAGAGCGCCGTAGGGATACGTGGACATGGTGTCTTTCTTTAAGGTAGGATAAGGTGATAGCAACTCCTCCTCTACTTGCCTTGTTTATCAGTCATAAC
This sequence comes from Erythroxylum citrifolium, assembly GCA_026284465.1. Lineage (NCBI taxonomy): Eukaryota > Viridiplantae > Streptophyta > Magnoliopsida > Malpighiales > Erythroxylaceae > Erythroxylum > Erythroxylum citrifolium. Next base: position 23,759,370 of record JANKOE010000206.1, on the reverse strand, counting down.
AAAGTATCATAAAGAAGAAAAAGAATCGTAATTTCAGGCAATTATCTATAAACTGAAATGTATGGTAAGAATTGCTCCATGAGAAAAGATAACAAGCAAAACCCATATTCCAGCATCTTTAATCCATTACGCAGAGCTTTACTAAGCCAATTACTGAACATAGCATAAACCTGCACTACTAGAACTTGATATAGAAAGAGCGGACACACAAGGTGGGAGGGCATATGAATTGCGTTCCTGATACTTCCAGTTGGATCCTCCTCAATTTTATTGGAGGATGATATATAATGCAAACATGTGGAAAGAAAGCTTCATTTCGGTACTAGCTTTATTAAGGCAGTTCCTTGCTGATTTGTGACAATCTCCAAGCGAGATTTAAGGATTATAAAGTTCTTATCTGGTGTTTTCTTAATTCTATCGATGGGATGGATACAACTTGGTACTTCGCTTTAACCTATCTGGAAATCTGTAGCTGAGGAGAGCAAGATCAATGTTCAGGTGAGGATCAGAATGGCTCGGAAGAAACGCCTCCTTGCTTCAGTGTCTTTTTTCATCTTTGATTCAACTTTGAAACCCAAGGAATGCTGCCATTGGAAACCGTGCAGAGCCAATTAAGTAATTATCGATTTCAGTAACAGTCCTTTCAATTATGAAACCCTGGCTCCTGTCAGCTCTCCTACCTGTTATAGGTATTCCAGGTTGTGAACGTAAACGTGGACCAAAACCGACCCTGTCTTGGCTGTGCCACTATTGTATAAGAGTGACGTGAGAGCTATGCTAGCACCCATTTATCTCCGTGTTTTGTTCCTCTCCTTTTTATTATCAATATATTTTCTAATTTTTCAACAACAAAAAAACCTACAAAATCCAATTAAATACCTTTGTTAAATGTTTCCTACTGATTCCTCTTCGGCTGGGGGTGAATAAGGGACTGTTTGCATCAGGAAAACTCTCACCATACACACAAATGCTAATAAGTAACACTATCTTAGGCGAATCTCTGTCCAACAGTTGGTAAGAAGAAGACAATCAACGAAAACCTGCAAGGCTGGGCGCAACCTGTTCCTTGTAGACCTACTCTTTATATATTTCACCGCACACGACACGCCTGACAAATTTTCCTTGCATCAACTGTCCAATTTCACATTAAAATACTTAGGGTAAACAGATTATGATTCTTGAACTAAGTCAGTCTAGGCTTGACAAGTATATTATTGATTATTGGGTTGGTGAAATTTTATATTAATGAATATCATGTTTTCTTTTCAATTATTTCTAATTGTGTTTTTATAATATTTTCAGAAACATTTTAATATCTATAAATTACTCTTAGTTTTAATATTTACTCACAATTACAGACCAATCTTTATTTAGATTACAAAAATTAAGAACTTCTATACTCTTAACGTTAAAGATTTATATGCTGGTAAAATTAATTTCATTTTGAATGTAAAATTTTAATTAAATGAACCATATACATTACTAGTTGCATTTACTTTTTTAATACAGTTCAACTTCTTACTCTATGTTTGGTTAGAATGTACAGTTTTTAACGATCTATTTACAAATTTTTCTTTTAGTCCTTCCCACGTGTATTGAAAAGTTGTTTAAATTGAAGGTTTGGATTGGATTTGGTCCCAACCTGTAAGGAACTATTAAATTGTTGATCCGACGCAGCCCGCATTTGTAGGCATAACAATCCACAGCTCTTGCAGGCTTGGTGATAATTTTGACAGTTTACACCCCGTGTAGGGAAAGGTCACTTTGTAAGGAGTTATTATCTCCTGTCTAGTTTCGTTTGAACCCCGTACTCTCTACAGAGTCAAGCCACATCATTTCCTCGGTTAATCAGATAATATAGTATGAACCTCTCCAAACCCTGCTGCATTTTCACTCGATTGTTATTTTTCGCTTAAGAGAATATCAAACAGCTTGTTAAAATACCCCATTAGGCAATCGATGGGTTGTTCCTACTGTTGTTTTTTTTCTTCTTTAGTTTAAGATAATTATATACTTCAATGTGCAACAACAAATGCATTACAAGCTAAAATGTAAACGTCTACAAAACATATTAACATCAATGAAGGAATATAAAAATGAACTGACAAGATAAGCACTAATTACAACTCAAAATTCTTGGGGGTTCAGTGGTCGGATATATACATTTTGTGGGAAGCAAAACAAAATCTACCAAGACAATCAAATTAAAAAAATCCCCCAGTCAACTCGTACTTTCTTCACTCGTACTTGAGGGATGAGTAGTGTTATCATCAAAGGCCGATCCAGTAACAGCAGTAGATCCGTCTTGCGGAGCATCTAGACCTTTCAATAAAGCATTGAAAGTGCAAGAGTTACCACGTAAGCTTTCAACCCCATCCGCTATGGAGCTCTCAGGCAATGAAACCAAATCCATTGTTGCAATGGCATCAACATCACTTGATCCATTGTATATGCCTCTGCTTCGTGTGACAAGTAAAACCTGATTGTCATCAGTATGATTCAAAACTGAAGGCAACGCATCAATTAAAGGACTTGCAGGACTTGAGCCACTAATGAGTAGCTGCAGAGTCTCTCTTGCACCCTTTTCCAATAAAGACTCGGTTTCAGGAATCAATGGATTCACAAGCTTTGGATTCAAAGGTGCGATAGTGCCTGAAATACTTGGACCAGCACTCACAAGGTAACCCTGACCTGAGGAGCAAACATCAATCATCGGAACATGCACAATTGGGTCACAAATCAAAGGAGTGAATCTTGCGATCGGCTGAGACCCAGCCCTGGACAACTGAAACATTGGGTCTGGCAAGAAAGCAGGAAAATCCAAAGAGGGTATATTAGCCAAAGTGAGAGGTGATGTCGGAGTTAACAGGCCAGAGGACCTAGTAGCAGACAGTATTGAAGAAAGTGGAGGAAGCAATGGTGTTCCAATGGATGGGAGAGGAAGTTCCGTAGATGATGAAGGGCACTGCAAAGTTGATGTACCTAATGGGCACCAACAGTAGTAGGGGGAGAAGAGAGGAGCATCTGTGGAAGGCACAACAGACTCCGGGCACACAGCAGGTGGGATAGCCAATTTTCCCAGAGAATCTAGAAGATTTGATGGTTTCATCAAACAAGTCTCAACTTCAGGCAGCTTCTCATTTTTAGATTCACCACAGCTAGATGCATCAGTAGTCTTGGGCACTGTCACCAGAATGCTGTCAACTGCAGAAACACTGCTATCCACACACCGTCTCAGCTTCTCCCTTGCAGCATTTCTCAAACAAGACAAGCTTCTGGATAGTCCTTCTTTGAAGGAACTTGCTCTTGGACTTAGGCTTCCCTGGCAAGGTAAATGCACCTTCCCTGAATGACTACCAACATGTCTGGCATGCATAGACTTAGTTGGTATTGCTATTGCCTCTGAAAGTTCAGAATTGGTACTAGAGTATACTGAAATAGCACATGAACTTTCTTGGAAACTTCCCATAAGATATGCACGTAAATGAGTAGCAAAACATTCAAGACGTGATTTGCTAATTCCAGTTAGTTCGGCAATAGATGGCTTTCTCTTAAGTATATCCTTCATCTATCATCCAAAGAAAGAAAACTTTCAACAGGAGAAAAAGAGAAGGCAGACAATTAAAAAAAAAAAACAAAAGGTTACTAGATTATGTCATTTGTCATGCCTCCAAACTACAATAGACAACATATTCATCCAACTACATCCTCATTGATCATTGAATTGCTTCTTTTGGCCTTTGCATTCCCAACTTATAACAAGTTGAAAAGAGAAATCAAAATAAAAGTAAGCCCATCCAAAATTGCAGATCAATATTACAAAAGATCATTGTTCAAAAGATTTCATTTCACTTGAAAATTGGTTGTTATCAAATTAAATGAACATGCCGCACAACTACAGAACATTGTTTCTATAATACAGAATTAAATATAATAAACATTCAACACTTCCAAGAGCTTAGTGACTAAAGAAAACAAGTTCCAATGTCCATCAAAATTTCAAGAAAAACTGCACAAGCATATGCACTTTCATCATGTTATTTTTTTTTCATTAAATTTACCTTTGCAAGCAGCTCAAGTCCCAAAAGCTTAGATTTCTCTGAGCACCAGAAGTAGAATTCTCTATTATCTGTTGTCTTTATGCGAAAAGATCGTCCAGACCTATCAGCTGGGATCTCATCAACCTCAACAGCAGTGCACTCGCTACTTAGGGTAAATAGTCTCTCTGCATTCCCATCGTCGCCAATGAATGAAAGCCGCAGATCAGATGATGGCAACACTGTGAGCATCAAGTTACCCCTGCAACAGCAACAAGAAGAGAGAGAACACTTTCAAAAAACTAAATAATGGTCATCAAAAGGAAGTAATAGAGTGGGAAAATGCAAGTTCAAATTAAATCACAATTATGATTCAAACTCTCCAAAATGGAGAGCACATATTAAAACAGTGAAAAATGAATGATTTGTGCCAGCGGTTAAGATATAGAGCATAAACATACTATCATACGCATTGGCTTTAGAATAAAAATACAAAAGAAGTCAGGAAAGGAGTAATAACATGTTGCTTTGATATCCACCCAACAAATCATATAATGCTTGCTGGAAAGGCTCGAACCCGTTTCTGTCAGACTCCACTCCCTATTACTACCAATATTTTCAATCATCAACTCAGCATAATATTATCTTATCTTAACATTTGCTTACCACACATTTGGACTTTCCTTTTAAACAATTCCAGATTTTAGATCATGATACACTACAAATTACATCCACCTGAATATTTTCCTACCTTCAACAAGTAGTTAAGACATCTAACAATTTGTATGTGAACAATACAGAAAGTAACAATCACAACAGCAGTTCAAAATAAAATGTGAGATCAATAATCTTGTAATGAAATGTTTAGCAGAACAAAAACCTTCATTTCATCGGATAATAATCAATGAAATATATGGAAAAAATCAATATGTTTCAAAAAACAAAAAAAAAGTAGCCCAGAGAATATAAAAAGAGCCAAAAACTGCAAACAAAACTCAGGTAAGACTTTTCACATAGATTGCTATTCCAGTTGATTAAATGCAGCATATTAGATCCAAAGGGCAGTAGTAGGCCTTATATCATACAATGTAGGGGATGAAACTACCTTTACTTCCTCATAATTCAGAGATCATAATAGAACACGCCCACTTTACCTACAAGTCAAAAGATATTTTCACTTGGAAGCAGAACATTATCATCACAAAACAGCTAAGCATTGACCAACAATTTATACCAGCCATCATCAACTTTGCAATAATACTAAAGTTAGCAACATAAATACTCATGGTAGATTTCCAGCAAAACAAATCCTAGCACAAATCCTGTTAATCCAAATAAGAATAACAACTATAATCACAAAATACTATAGCTGAACCCTCTATCTTCATAACCAACATGAAAAGGCATGATTGTTAGACCAATATTCACAGGGTCACCAGACATCATAATGCAACCCCACTCAAGACATATAGGGTAACATAACTAGCAGTTGAACAAAACAGAGTGAAGTCTATTCACAATAACGTTCAATTACATCTAGATGCATTTAGAAATAAATAAAAACATGTCGTGAAACAAGTTAAAGGATAAGACATAAACATATGCACACATTCATCTTGCCATTAAATGCAAACCATCAAGGCAAGATGAGAAACATAATGACTGAAAAATCTTAAATCTACGCATGTGCATAAAAGCACAAGCACAAAAAAGATCCAATCCTAATACAGATATCAAGATAGCATTAAAATAGGCGGAAACTGCAAAAGATCAGAATGGTATGAATAAAATTATACTATAGCTTCCACCACTGACCGAATGTACTAATAGTAGTAACTAGCATCAGGCAGCAAAAGAACCCGAAAGTTTTCTTGCCATGTCATTATCAGTTTTTAAAACACAGACAAAAGCTAACAAATTACCAAACAATGAATGTAAAAGTCTCAGTCCTCTTTGTGAAATTAATACTAAAAGCGATGAAAAAGAGAAAATAACTGATACTAGCAAGCTGTGCTCATAACGAACACAAGAACTGATGAAAGGAACCCTTGTAGGAAACGGGCTAAATTGATAATAATCAAACATCATTCATCACGGGAATCAGATTGGATAATAAAGAAAGAATAACATAAAGTAAATTCAAAGCATGGAAGGTAATTCATCAAACAAGATAGAAAAGTATGGGAGCATGAAAATTTTGACCTGACGTTGTACGAGAGACATGGCAAAACCAGATGCACAAATTCATAATAAAGAATCACACATTCCCAGAAACAAACAAAAGGAAATAACATAAACTAGAATCCACACCAATTCAACTACCTTATAGAAGTAGGGCAGAACAGGGTCCCCCGCTTGTTAATCTTGCCAACACGAATTGAAACAAGTGGTATGCAAAAGCACCTGGCTAAGATACCCACCTCCGACAGCTCAAAGTGCTGTTTATCAAACACACAGACACGCACAAACATCAATCACAAACGTCGCATCAAAGCATTTGTTTCTGTCGTTCTACTCCAAGTTCAAAACAAACCTGGTTCAGATGTGATATTAACTGATCTTCGGCCAAGCCACTGGAAGCATTAGCTTTCAATAAAGGCTTCAACCTCTCATCGGCTCTACACGCGCCCATGACCTGCATATCCAGCGCCTGAAGCCACTGCAAAACCCTATCTTCACGATCGTTCCTTTGAAGTAACAAATCTCCGTCTCCGTTATCCAAAAGAATGTCCGTCAACGTCTCCGTTAATCCAATCTCGCTCCTGTCTTGCGTCGTCGTCCTAATGGATCTAACCGAGGAGGAGTCAACGCCAGTCGAGATTGAAGATGACTCATCGAATTCTTCCTCGTAAACTTCCTCTACATCACCGTAATTGAATACTTGTTTGTTAGGGTTAGCCATAGCAAATCTCTCCAAGTTTAAATTCGAAACCCGAAATTTTCAATTTCTCCTTGAAATCGCAATCGGGGGCCTCCTAATCGGAGTTTAAACTGGATCGGCAAATCAAGATCAATCAAGACTTGAGAGAGGCAGGAAACCCCAATTTCTAGACAGAGCAACTCGAATATATCAAACCCCCCTTGTGCTCACCTATGAAACGGAACGACAAGGAACTATCGGCTTTCTTATCTAATAGATGGCGGACACGAAAATGGTATAAATCCAAAATATGGCGTTGATTTGGGATCCGGAAGTCACTCCCTGTGAACTGACGTCAGATTCAGCTGGTGGGACCGACGATGAAAGTAAGTGCCATGTCAGCAATGTGGACGGCTGTGGACTTCCATACAATAAAAGGCTTAAGACCTTACGGGTGAAGGTATCAACCTAACTTTACGTATGATTTTTAAAAAAATTTACGAAAATTATTTTAATCGGGGAGAAAGCTCTCGGTTTTTTTTTTAATCCTCGAAAATTTACAAGAATCTTTAATCAGAATGTGATGTCAATTCAATATTTTTAAAAATGATTATTTTTAATATTTTAACATTAGTTACTAATAAAAGTATTAAATAAAACTTATCTTGAAAAAACACATTTATATTTGATTATTCATTAATATGTATTAAATTTAGGATATCTTAAAATACATAAACTCATATTTTAAAAAAATATTTCTTTATTAATAAAAATATTTTAATCAAATATTTAATTATAGATAATTAATTTTGTAGTATTGTGATGCCGCATAACAAGTGGGTCTATCAAATAAAACCTCTTTATGTAAAGATAAGGTTGCATACTATCAGACCTCCACAGATCTTATGTTTTAGAGAGATTTTGACTGGATTTTGATGATAATGATGATGATTTAATTATAGAAAATAATATTAATTATCAACTTATTTTAATAAATAAATATTATTGATATCATTTAAAAAATTTCATAATAAAATATGATGAATTATTAGAAGTAAACGGGTGAATACTGAATAGTTTACAAGCACATATATCATCCATTTTGAAAATTGGTAAAAGAGGAGTAGACGGAGCACACGTTTCTTCTTCTTCTTTTTTCCATCTTACAAGTCAATCGACAGAGGTTTGACTTGAAAGGCTGTGATGCTTTTTGAAAACAGTTGTCTAAACAACGGATAAGATCACAGACTAATTCCAGCCATTGATAATATGGTTTTATTCTTAAGGGCATATATCATTTTCTCAAATAACATAAACATATTTTCATGTCTTTGCATTTGATCTTTAAACATGCTTATTTAAGTTTGAGCATAGTTTTTAAAAACTTATTTAGCAAATAAATACAAAACAGTGGATGGAAATGGAACAAAACAAACAGTTACTCTGGCCCCTGTCAAATGAATAGCATATCCTTATCCTGCCATCCCCATATCGCAAAGCATGAAAACGTAGGGATCATTTCAGGCCTCAATTTGATTTCAACCTCAGATGAAAATTTCACACTTTGTGATTCTAACTTCCAAGGCGTCCAATTACAAGGCTAATAAATTGTCGGCACTTTCAAGTTAGAAGACAAGTGACGGTAAGCTCAGGCCACACGATCAATAACTTGGTATAAAATTTACCTCGTAAAGTGCTTGCGACTATAAGGTAAAAGTCATTTTGGCGCCAAATAATCATAAATGCCCCAAGCTCTACAAACCGGTGAGTCTAACTGAAAGCATTAGACTTGGGTAACAAATTTGTCAAATGCTCAAGTTCATTCATCAGGAACGGTTCCACTTATAATGTAAATCATCAAGGTAAATGGTTTGGCTCAAAATTTCAAAACGTCCCTGTCACAACAGAATATAGCTAGAGCCCATCGGTGTAACAGTTAATCTATCGAATGTCTTCTCAATGCTAGATCACTTGCTCTTTTTTGGTTCCCCTGAATAATCATTTATAAGAGCGTCAACATCCTTCCAGAACAGGCCCTCTACTAGAACCCCATCTTTGGTAAACCTACAATATTTGGGCGGAAGACAGGTCAGGGTGAGAGCCTTAATAAATACACCTCCAAGTTTGAGAATTACGTGCAAGTTTGTGTGTGTGTGTGAGATTGAGTGAGCGAGAGACCATTGGGTAACACTTTTGGTAAACTGCACCGTTTTCCCTGCAGATATTGATTTAGGATCTGCGCTTGCTACCGTAAGTGTGTACTCATCGGAAAATCTTGGCAGTTTTGAAGAGATCACCAAACCAGTGCTAGTGTAAGATCCCTGCACAAGTAAAAGGCACCATAGAAGGAGAAGGAAACCAAATTACAACACCCTTAAAATGCTCAGCAAAATTTCAAATGCAACAACACAATGACAACGATGAACAGATGCTTTAGCAGCAGAAGTACAAGCAATAACTTACTGTAAGGCAATAAATCTGAAGCTTCTCATTACACATATACAAAGAAATACAAACATTTATATGCACATACATACATCATCATTAACATTAAATAGTCATTTCTATGGTATAAACTCTAGTTAGAAATGACAAGAAAGAAGATTAAACTGAATAGCTGATAACTCTGAAGGCTTAATGCCTTTTGTAACTAGAGACTTGTTCAACATTAATATTCCAAGAGGAAGATATCAATAGGGAACAGAAGTTATATGAAAACCCACAGAAAAGTGGGAGAGAAAGAGAAAGGCACCAATTTTAATGAATTGATTTAACTACAAGACTGAAAAGTATATAGACAAGCAAGAAGAGATTAATATTAATGGACACAATTCTGCACACATATTGTTATGATAACTGAAAAGAATTGGAGCCAAAAATTTGCCCTCAAGCTCATTAAGATAAGGTAAGAAACATGTATGGTACAGAGAGCACATTTGAAAGAAAGAAAAAAAAACAAACAAACAAAGCCACATCACAGTACAAACACCACCAGCCCCTGCAATAAGTCATATCTATTCTCCAAGTAGTTTCCAAATCAACAAGAACACAAGTGACTGACATCTCAATTTAAGAATTCCAAAAGGCCCAACAATGTACTAAAGTAATAAATCAGTAATGACAATCATCCTTTGCCACTTAGCCATTCTAATGTTGATAATAAGATAATGAACTCCTCCAGGACAGCTAAATTCACCATATCCATCAGAGCTATCTCAATAATACATCATATATTTGAAGGGGACTCACCTCAGGGGGGTAAGTAAATAAGATAGCATTCTTTTCCTTTGAGTATATGACCAGTTGCAACAATGCATTGAAGACAATATACTTGCCCGAGTCAAAGATCAAACAAATCTAACTTCAACACAATTATAAAATCAAACTTTCTTCAGAATCTTACAGAGAAAATATGCAAACGTTTATCCTAACAGAAAAAAAAACCATTTAAAGGTAATGAACACTTCAATTTTCACCATAACTCAAACTAATCAAATTCAAAAGGCCATAGGAAACGACATCCATCCTCCAAAACATAGAAAACTTCAAAAGCAAACATCGAGATAGCCCTTAAAAAAAAAATACATGAAGCCAAAGTTTCTTATCAACTTAGTTTCATACATCATTTGCAAAATTGGTACATTTTTTCTCATATTACAATGAATTACATGCACACAAAACATTTCTGTTAAACAAATTCTTGCTACTTGGTAAAAGATAACTGAATCGATTTACATGTCAAAAGGGAACACACAGAAAAAAGAATTGATCATAAAACAAACTTTCTATGAGATAAACCTATGCTAATCTTAGGAAATTATTGATCACTTCAACGATTCAAGGCATAAAGAGATGAAAACTATACATGCACAATACAAGCATTATATACGTATAAACAAAATTCACTAGTCTAGAAAACAATTCTTAGAAAAATTAGATTGGTGGTCAAAATTTTTTTAAAAAATCAAAATTCTCACACAAAAATCAAATCCCTGAATCACATTGTTCGTTTAATTATAAGTTTAAAGTGAAATTTTGACCTCAAGAAGCCAAGATGTCAAGAATTAACGGAATTAGCCCGCGTTTATGGCTCTCAATTAAACAATTTTCAAGACTTAAAATCACTTTGTACAATTCTGAGCAACCAAAAAATCGCAAAAGTAAAAGGATATAATCCAATGCAAGTGACCAAGAAATCCCTATTCTCGGGAAACTTCTTATTGTAAAACTGGGCAACAAGAGCGATGACAATAACGATGATCCCAATTAACAGCCTGACGTTGCTCAATCTAACATCTTCCACGTACCCGCGACTAGTAACAACCTACAGATTCAGAGACAGATTAGATAGGGATCTGGAGAGGGAAAATAATTTAGGGTTTTACCTCAGTAACGGACTCGTCGAGGATGTGTTTGATGGAGTGGTGATCTAAGAGATTGGCCTTCTTAGGGTTCTTGTTCGCTGTTTCTGATTTCTTTTCTTGCATGTTGGATTTGCTTCGTTTCCGGAAATGAGAAAGGCGGAATTAGAG
>JANKOE010000206.1:23737700-23747841 GCA_026284465.1 Erythroxylum citrifolium | reverse complement strand
TTGTTCGCTGTTTCTGATTTCTTTTCTTGCATGTTGGATTTGCTTCGTTTCCGGAAATGAGAAAGGCGGAATTAGAGTAAAGAAACTGTCGTCGAAGTGTCTTGACAGCGACGCGGCTGCAGTGCTGCTTATGCTGTGGCCTTGTGCCAACTTCCTCATATAAATATAAAATCAATATTATGAATACAGAATGGGTACCAGTACGGTAGTATACAGGCTTCCGTGGATGTAACTTTAGCTCATTTTTTTAAGTTTGTAAAATATTCCTTAAAGTTTTTTAAAATTATAGAATAGTCCTTCAATATATTAGAAGATTTCATTTATAATTTCATATCATTTATATTTCAAATAATAATAATAATAGAAATTTAAAATAATAACAATTTACTTATTTTATTAATATTATTTTTACATATTTCACAGATAAATAGTAATCACAATTAATATGAAAAAGATCATTTAATCATCATACAAATATAAAATTAAGAATAATACAACATATTTAAAATATTACAATTTTATCATATAATAAATAATAATTATACCAAAATATTAAATAAAAGGAATAATAAATATCCATGGCTCTCTAACAATTACAATTTATAACAAAAGTTCGTGCTAAAAAACCAATAGAAGTGAAATCTAAAACAAAAATATTTATAATTATATTGTATATATAGAAATTAACATATACATCAAATATAAGTGAAATTAAAAAAAGAGGAGAAGCAAAAACTTAGAACTTTAGTTAATTGAATACCCACTAAAACTGCATCAGTCTCAATTCTCATTTGGTACAAAATTCTTATTATGAAGAGGTGTGTCATTATTATTATCATTCAAATAGATTGCACCAAATGAATTTTTTGTTGGAAATAGAGGAACCCGCAACCGTTATCTTTTGGATATGCACTAGGTAAACCTTCAGTTGACACAATAGCATGTAAATCACGCCAACCAAGTACTTCGTACTAGGTAAGTCCTGTACGACAGACTCAATCAAAAGAGTGTAGGTAGGGAGATTCACACACAGGACCTTTCAGCCTCGAGTTTGATAGATGAGAATGACTTGGAAGATAATATTATAAAGTATTAGATCTATTCAATTACTTGTTATATTAAAAGTCATAGTAAACAATAAAATTAAATTATTAAAAATTATAAGAAATTATATCTAACTTAATAATGATAATAACATATTCTTTTTGAAATTTTAAATTGTATCGAACAAAGAACAAGTCATTCAATCTTTTGTGTTGCAAGTTATTCCTTTCCTTGAAATGCATTAATTTAAATGTGCTCCAATTCATTTTACACTATATTACACTCATACATTAACTTAGAATTCGAATTGCAAATTTCTGCAATTCTAAAATACCACTTCCAAATTAATATCACTTTCAAATTGGTCCCACCAAGAAACTGTTAGTCGTAAGACAACAAAAGTAATGTTATAAATAAATAAATTGATGTTTAATTTTCAACAAATAATAAAAGTGAAAAAAAATATACCTGGATTAAGTTTCTCTCTTTCACTAATAGCAATTGGCATCCCAAAATCACCACAAACCTCCTTATAAATCTCCGTTTATGAACTTATGAGATCTTGTAACATCTAACGGGCAACAACTATTGTAATAGTTAATAGAATTCCCTTATTATCTTCAATTTTCTTTTTAAAACTTGGTTTGAAATAAACATTAAGATTCAAAAATGCCCCTGTTGCAAACAACAAATAGTAAAGTTGTCTTTCTCATCTTTCACTGATGACTGCAAAATAAGGTGTGTATACAGAAGGCCTATTTTTCATATTAGCTTTGATTGTTTATTACGCCCTCTCTATGACATCATAAAAATAACCTATTGTTGCCTTTTTATCACTATCAGCTAGACGAAATACGCTCACCAAAGGCTCACAAACTCATAAGACAAATTGAATTGGGACCAAAATTCAGTATCTTTAAGTATAATTTTAGAAACCTCCAATCTATGTTAGACCTAGCATACTGAGATGCTACTTATAAACATTTGTCTCATTTCTTTCTTCATATAACACTAAAGTGATAAAAAAAATTTTGTTGCAAATTTTGTAGCAGCAGGATGACAGAAATTCCTATTATTGGTAAAATCCTTTCTCATTAAATTCAAGACCCATACACGATTATAAATGAACTTGGTCATCTTTTTTGTTTTCTGCACAGTATTATCAATTATAGGAAAATATCAAGTATTTCCTATATTTTTCAACAATAAGTCAATGCAATGTGCAACATAAAGAGTCTAATAAAAAGAATTATACTTACTTAGCAATCTTCTTCCAGTCGCTTTATAAGCAAAATCATTGTCAGTCAAGAACCGAATAATATTTTGTAGCTCAACTTCATTTACAACTTCATCAAATATTTCAAATAAAGTATCAACATTCCTAACAAGACCATATGCATTAATAGACTTCAAAACATTGTGTCATTTGCAAAATAAAACAAAAAATTAATAATAGATTCATGTCTTCTATTTTTCCACCATCACACATGATTGAACACCTAAGAGTAGCCCAAGTTATTCTTCTTTCTTCCAAATATCTTTAAATTTCATAAACTGAGCTGATCAAAAGTTTACTTTTGTAGTCATCAATTGAAGGAGTTTTGTTTTATAGACTGTAAGAGGCAATAACATTTACCATAAGCTAATAATAATAAGAATGGAAAGCATTGAATGCTATGCTTGAATCATACCACCATCTAGTCATTGTTATATCTACATTATGAGCTCTTGATAGTAAAGCACCAGGAGTTGTTCTTCGTGGTATAAAAGAAGAAAATAGGTAAAAGAATTAAACACTTGTTTTCTTCTTTTCCTAACATCGGGTGCAACATTCACTTCTTATTGGATATAAATACTACCACCTTCAAGATTCTCACTATCATCCTAAACAACAACAAACAAACTTCCATTAACAATTTTTCAATTCAATCTCTTCCTTCTATCTTTCTCGTGTTGATACTCTTCAAGCAAAGTCTTTATTTGTCATTTCACATCATGACTCACTTTTTACAAGATACCACATTACCTTTGACTCCAGCTAAATGCTTCTTTAATCTAGTGATTCCTTCATCTTTCAAATGCTTCTTACAAAATAAGCAAATTGTATGGTTCTTTATTTCAGGAAATCATTGTATCTTCCTAAAGTAGTTGAATTATCAGAAGTACTTGAACTTTCTTTTGTATCAATAAAAATAAATAAAGATATATGTCAAAATTAACATAATAACTTCATATCAAAGTAAACAACATATAATTTCGTTATCAACTACCATCACAAAATATGTATTGTTTAACTTAAAAGTCCAAACTAACACAAAAGCACATACATCTTAAATGCATTTACACAATGAACATATACATCTTATATAATATAGCTCATTTTGTATGATTACATCATACAAAATTTAATTTCATCCAACATGATTCGCCAATAAGTTAAAAATCAACAGTTCAAGTATTCAACTTGCACAATTACACAATACACATATACGTCTTATTTAAGATAATTCATTTTGTAAGATTACACCATTCAACCATAAACTAAAGACATACACTCACATCTATAACATATTCAACTTCAACCATAACTCTCAACTGTAAGTTTATAACTTACTTATAAAATTATGCACAAGATGCTCTAACCTGATTTTTCTGGCCGGTGTATAAATCTCATGACAGTGTATAAAATTATGCACAAGATGCTCTAAACTGATTTTTCTTATTTATTTTTTTGCATTATTGAGATATTCATCAGAACACGTGGTAAGCACAGCTTTTATGAACAATTTTTTTTGACCAAAAAAAATAAAAATAAAAATACGGGGTCTTTTGTCCCCAACAGACATGGGCTTAAAGCCCTTTGAAAACCAACTTACTTACATGATTAAGATATTTGATTTGCGCCTCACATTCACATTCATAACTAGACAAGAAATACGTTTTTGATTTGCACCGCACATTCATGACTTGAGATTCTTAATAGATATATGTATACGAATGTTATGTTCGTGCAACAGTCCGGGGCATTAAAACCTTACAGACGGTAGGTACGCATTTCTTTCCCCTCTTTCTACTCATCTGTGTCTTTCTAGACAGTAGGAAGGAACTCTGGTCATAGAATTCGATAAACATCAGAGCTGTGAATGGCATTGTAGACCAGAAAAGAAGCTATTCTAATACAAACCAACCTTTCATGACTTTACAGTGGCATATCCTTGAGGTAAGTTTCCATAAGTCAATTTGATATTCTATATAAACATTTGACAATTGATAGGGATAGGGTACAGTCCATATAAATTTCAGCTGCATATTATGAATACTTTGCATCCAATTCGAATGAATACTCGATGAAGCAATGTCATAGGGCAATCAAAAGAAGTAAATGTAAATGAAAATCCAAATTAAAAAAAAAATCTAATCTCCAGTCAAGGAGGTCTCGATCTGACTGATCAGATGCCACCCTTGCTAAGTAACATGCGAATACCCCTAACAAGTTCTTCTTTCACCATGAACAAGACTGCAGCTGCAAGGACACTCTGAAAAATTTTTGTCCTCATGCCTTTGTAAAACCCACGAAAGCCTTCATAGTGAATCATCTTCAGGATAGCGTCTGATGTGCCTGCATTGAAGGAAATATAGAAAAAGCCAGGTGAACGTAGACAACTAGAATAACTGCTTAAACTGCAATAAAATTAAATGCATAGTCGGGCATGGCAAATTTACATGTTCAGTTTTACATAAGAATTGCACAGTTTAATTGAACAATTTTCAGCTCACATATTGACGTTACCTATTGATTAACATTTCTGACATAGCACTACCAATTGAATGTATTTTTCAACAAGGGATATTCTAAAAGCAATAAGAATTGCTGTCCAATGGTCCATTTTAGAGCAGCTTAGAACAGCCATTATTCTTGATAGCCATAAAAACAATCCAAACCTTTGTAGTTATGCCTCTTGTCCCCAGTTGTGTGTTGTTTTGCTTGAAGCCTTGCCTGCACAGGTGAAGGAATCAATCGGGGAAAAGAACAGTTATTGTTAATTCGTGGTATTTAAACTAAAAGAAAATTTTCTTCTGAAGTCAATAACTCCATATCATCAATCCTTCCCTCTAGTTTTGTTCTTACTCCTCTTCAACCAAAATCTCAGTGAGAACTTGCAGCATTACAAATAGATAATTATTGGCGCCTATTTCAAAATCCGACGCTCTAAAGTTAAAACATTGTATGGTAACAATCCACTAAGTTTCGTTCACACAAGAGTTATCGCCCTTACGTATTTGGGATTCGGTTTACCAGTGTAGAGTAAGAGGAATAGGGGATTCATAATGCATGTGAAGTTATTGGTAACCCAAGCGTAGATTGCTTTTTCCATAATAGTATTCCGTTGGAGAGTCGAAAGCATTTACCTTTACAACAAGAAGAGGGTATGTTACAACAGTGGCTCCAAGCTTTGCCATAGCCCCAAGAAGAAATATCTATAAAGACGATGCAAGTGATTAGAACTAAAAGAATTACAAAAGAGAATAATAAAAGAACTGGAGTGTGAAACATAGTATCAAAGCTAAATGTAACCTCTAATGCAGTGACTCCATTTTTTCTACTTTTATGCAAAGCGTGGTGTTTCTTCAGCTTCTTCATCATTGTTTCATACAACATAAATTGTATGGAAGGATTGCTCACCTATGAGCAAAAGCAGGAAAATGAACGAAAACCTTTATCAGTTTTAATAGTAATGTCTCACGTACCATGATCAACGTAGGCAATACACCTTTCCAGAAGCCCCAAATTCCAGCTTCATCATACACCTCTTGAATCTGAAAACCATGCGAGAATAGGCATTGTGGCTTGGTTCATAATACTAAAAGCCATAACCAATTTGGCATTAGGTTCATGTATGTTCACATTCACGTCCATCTGTCTTAAATGTTGATTTCAATACAAGCAGTAGATTTAAGTACATCACGAAGACAAAATATCTTGTTTCAGTCTGAGAACAATAATCACTTACGGCACCCTAAACATTATATCATATGTGAGAAGTTTCTCCACACTCATGTAATAATTTACCTTAGAAGCACCCTGAACATCAATGCACTTACCACATGACTAGTTCCATATGGTGGGGGTTCAATTGCCTCTACAACTGCTTCATCTGGAACTATTGACAATGCCTGGCTAGGGCAACTTTTCTTTGAGATCTTCGTGTGTGTCTGTGGAGAAGGAGTGTAAACATATACAAAATTTCTTGGTTTGACTATGTTTAAGAGACGTAAGAGAATTGTTAACACATTGCTGTAGAAGATGACATACATATACAAGCTTCCAACATAGATGTGGAAATCATGTTCAATGCTATAGGTGAGTTGGATTTGTCCACGTACATAACATGAACATGACAGGTATTACGTGATTTCAATAATCTAGAACAAGTTCAGAAAACCATTTTGACTAAGAACTCCAAATGTTATCTAGCTTTTTACCTGCATGCGTGTAACAACTACCCAAATGGGGTTTGTCAATAGGACATTTACACACCTACACAGTGAAAATAAAAGGCATTTTGTGAGTAGTAACCAATAAGGGATGCAAAAATAAATAAAGAGATGTCAGTGTGCTTGAAAAGGAAACATAGAATGACTTAAGCAGCTATCAACCATCTAAGGACAATGTCATGATTAACATAGCAATTAAAGTCTGACTGACTGAACTAGAGAGGTCCATTTATCAGATCAAAATCTATTGATAAATTAGTTTGTGGGCAGAGGATAACAGAGAATCCTCTGTATGTCTCATTCATACCAAATGAAACAGGAGACGCCAAGATAGGCAATTGCTGATATGCCGATACTGTTTCAAATAACAGCCATTGAGAAGCTGTACGAAGCCTAATGACTAATTTTAGCCTAGGAACAAGAAGTACAATAACACAATCAAATGCAACGCAATCTTTGTCTCCATTTGACTGTACAAGGAAAGACACAGAGAAATGAACTGAATCCAACATAAATTTGTACAT
Organism: Erythroxylum citrifolium; assembly: GCA_026284465.1. Classification (NCBI taxonomy): domain Eukaryota; kingdom Viridiplantae; phylum Streptophyta; class Magnoliopsida; order Malpighiales; family Erythroxylaceae; genus Erythroxylum; species Erythroxylum citrifolium. The sequence continues at coordinate 23,740,777 of JANKOE010000206.1, read as the reverse complement.
GATGAAAATTACCCAGCCATAGCAGCCACCACAAGTGATGAGAACATTCCAACTGTTCCATCACCCATTCCTTTATTCATGCGTTCAAGAGCAATGGCTTCAGATTTGTCTCTAAATATTTGATAGAAATAATAATAAACACCCTGTATAAAGAAAATAACAAGCACATAAGAAACAGAAATCTAGATAAGCAATATGGAGAAAATTTAAACAATATATAGGATAAAGACATCATGCAGTTGAAACATTCATTAATCATCACTTAGCAAGCAGTAAAAATGAAGTTCTGATGCTTAATTCTAGCAAATTTCTCTTCTGTCCACATACTTGAGTGCCTAACAGACTAAATATTAGGATTTCAAATCTTATATGTTATATTAACAAGAGCTTAAGCCTCCGCTCATCCTGCAAAAATTATTTCCTTGAAAGGACACTGGTACTTAAATACGTGAGATAAACTGGTACTAAACCTGCAGCTATGTTCATCATCACAAAAATCATTGAAAGTGAAACATAAGATAAAGAGATTGGCTTTGAACGGACAGTTTCCCTTCCCAGAGGGATGACAACACATCATTCATTGGAATGAGCAACAACTCTTTATTTGCTAAAGATCTAGCTCATGTTACCCTATATTTTGCAATAATAAATTGTGCTAAATTTTGATTAACATTACCTAGATGATACTCGCATATACAACATTCATAATTAGCAGCAAAGAAAGTTTTACAGAACTTAAATTCAGGGTTCCATAAGTTGCGTATAAACTAGAAAAAATGACGACATCCATAATAACAAGAAAAATGTAAAAGTGGATATAATAAGGTAGACGAGATTCACCTGAGACGCGGCTGTACCTGCAAGTGAAGGCATTAGTCCTCCATACAACCGTTCCCACCCCTCGTGCTTTACGACCTGACATACCATTCAAAAGAACGAATTAGTCTCCAGAGTTTCCAAACAAATTCTACACTTAATAAACCTAATTTCAGATTTTAAAACCAATTAAATTTCTTGTCACAAGAAGAGCAAACCTGACACATTTGCTCTATGGTTCCGAGCTTCCTCTTCTCCTTCTTCAGATCTCGCTCCGTTTGTTGTCGAGTATTTACCTACAGATCATAGCAACTAACGTAAGCTTCACAGCTGATTCAAAACGAAAAAGAAAAAAGACCAAGAAAACGGGAAAGAAACAACAACAGAAAGACACATGGATCGCGAAGCTTACAGTTTGAAGAGGATAAGTGATAAGCTGAGCAATGATCCCGCCACCAGCTCCGGCGAGTCCATTAATCAAAGCGTCGGACATGTTGATCTTCACGGAAAAAAAAGGAAGAAATCTCTTTTGACTCCAAGCAAAGTTATGGAGAAGTAAAAAAAGAAAGCGAGAAATGTGATTAAGAGATGGAAACAGCGAAATTATGGGAAAGAGGACCCATCTCTGGTTTCTTTCTCAGTCACAGTATGGTGTAATTGCAGGCACGTAATGTTTATGAGCAAACTGGGTTGTATTCTCCGTTGCGGAGATCGGCTTGGTTGTGGCGTTCAAGAAAGAAAATGCATTGGGGGACGTCAGCGATTGATTTATTCATTTTACCATTTTTGTACTTACGAATATGTGCTTTCATGTCTCGGGAAACTCAAAATAGTGAAAGACATAATTAGACTAGTCCGCAGTGGATACAGCCCTATGTTTTGCACGTTGCTCGGCTGACGTTGACTTTGGACTTTTATTTTTATTTTTCTGTTCAAAGGTCCGTTGTTCGAATGGCCAAAGCAATGGAAGGAAGGAAGCCAAATTAGAGAAGAGCTTTTGGCTTTTGGGACGAAAGAATATAGGCTCACCGTCCGCATTTTGCTTATCAGAGGAAAAGATCTGTTAATGTGATTTCATTCACTTATAATATGTTTTTGTTTCTTTTAATGTTTGATATTTCAACGTTTTTTCTTAAATTGACATGACGCAACACTTGAACTCTTTTATGGTTTGTTATATATATATATTTTTTGGTATGTTTACCAAAAACAAGCACTTTTTGATTACCAAACTAACTAGTTATGTATCTGCAACTTTACTTGGAATTCAAAAATTAGCACATATTTACTTTAAAATAATGATTAGTAATTAAACGTCATTGGTTTTGTAAATTGTGAGTGTTAATTTATTTTTTATTTTTTATGGTCTTAGATTAGGGTATCCACCGGCGGACCCGGTGATTAATCCATTCGCTGGTTTGTAGGCACCTCACAGGGTGGGGCAGCTGGCCCAAGGATTTAAGGCTGCTCCATACCCAAAGTCAAGGTTCGAACTCCTAATCTTTGGTTAAGGATGGATGAGTCCCTGCCACTTAACCACACCCCTCGGGTTAATTTACTTTATTTTTAAACAATAGTAATTTTGAGCAGATTCTCAACTACTCTGGACGTAATCGCAAAACATGTTGTCATTACAATATTAACCCTATTTAAATTGCTCCGCTCACGTATGCTTAACAAGAAGCAAAATTTTGGGCTTCTCTGGGAGCTGCTCCTCTGTTTCGGTTTTCAGGGGTCAATATAATTTGCTCATCTTACAGTAGAAGGTGACTTTCCCTCTTTACTTTTCTTATCTAAAGATCATAAATGAAGCAACTATCCACGAATCCGCAGATAATGACACATTAACTAATTTCAAAAAGGCCCCATTAACACTAAGTTTAAAAAATGAAAAAAAGAATATATTATTTTAAGGAAAACAAATTATAAACTGACGTACTTGGTTTAAGTCCAAATCTAATGGGTTACAAACATATAAAAGTCAAAACTTTACAGTCACTTGTGGTTCAGTCGGATTCCGCTGAGACTGGACGTCGTTTTTTGGATCCATGATCTTGGATCATTTTGGCTAGAGAACACCTGCAAAACAATAAAGGCGCGCCGGGGGTTGGTTCCCGGTAGACCCCTCCGACGCTCAAGTTAGTCTTTTTGTAAGGGTTTCGGTGATTGTAAACAAAGAGAAACAGGGTTTTATGTCTCGTACCTTTCTTATGGTGAGATAATGAGTTTATATAGTAAATACCTGTAGGAATTAGGTCAAC
>JANKOE010000206.1:23404800-23416230 GCA_026284465.1 Erythroxylum citrifolium | reverse complement strand
TTAACTCTTAGCCTCTTCAGGCTATCTGTACCACTTTCAAAATGAAAAGTGTTGTGAGCTTGTTACAGAAAAAATATCGCTCTAGGATTTTGCACAGTATATCTCTCTAGCTTTTATCAATTCAATTCACGCTGTTTGACAGTCTTCTACTTCGACTTCTTATTTATAGGCTCCGTCTCCAACTGCTTCTTGATAAATGCTTCTTGAATCTTTAAAGAAGCGGTTATTCAGTTGAGTTCTGTAACTAACTCAGACTGATACTTCCGTCTTCTTTTCTGCGTCTGTTTTCTCGAATAGCTTCCATCTGCTTTTCTGCGTCTGCTTTCTGCTAAGCTTTCGTCTGCTTTTCTGCGTCTGCTTTCTACTAAGCTTTCGTCTGCTTTTCTGCATTTGCTTTCTACTAAGCTTTCTTCTGCTTTTCTCTTTGTCTGCTTTTTACTTCGTTTGCTTTTTAGCTTCGTCTGCTTTTTGCTTCATCTGCTTTTTAGCTTCATCTGCTTTTTATACTTCGCTAACTTCCGTCTGCTTTTCTTCCAATATCTTCCGTCTGTATTTTACTTCATATATCTTCCGTCTACTTTTCTTCAGATATCTTTCGTCTGTATTTTACTTCAGATATCTTCCGTCTGCTTTTCATTTTTCTGCTTTTTGTTAGTCATCAAAATTATTTATCGTAAAGTCATTTTGACTTAATATTAATTACAAACTGTTAAGAAACTACAATTTCCTTCATTACATATATAACCATTCTTTAATCAAAAGACACACCCAAAGGTACTTTTACTTCTAATTATTAGCCTTGGTCCCTGTAGATGATCCCTATGCCTTACTTCTATTACTTAGACCTACATGGATTAACACCCATGTTAAGCTTGAAATTTTAGTAGGAAAACGCTTAGTTTGGATAACCACTCATAACAATTATCCACCAAGCACATACACATTCATGAATATCATAATCTCATGTAAACGATGATGGAATCATTAAACAAAGTACATAATGCAAATATGCTTCAACCATATGCTGTAAATTCAAATTTATAAGCTAAATATTGGTTTCCAAAGCTCATCAAAACAAATTATGTATGTTATCATATTATATATCTTATTTATAACAATTTAATTTCCTTTCTATGTTAGGCTTGCACATTCTTGAGGCTGTGGATATCGAGAGCTATGGATATCTGAAGATATCGAACTATGGATACCCGAAGGCATCAAACTTTAGATACCTGAAGGTATTGAACTATAATGATGCTATGGTCTCGAAATGAAGACACCAGTGGTGTCAAACTGTAGTAGTTTCGTTGTAACCTTATAGGCATGCCTGCTTGTCCATCTCCAAGACAATGAAGCATGCATTATAACATTTTCTTTAATCATTTGCCAATTTCATAATTAATACGTTGACAAATTACATGATATTCATTTGAAAACATAAAATCTTTTTTTAAGTTCATACATGAAATTCATAACTTAACACAACTAGGATAGTATTCAAATCACAAGTACTGGTATGATTTATTTTGTATATGTTTTGTTCAGTTAAGTTTCTCGAGGTGCATTCACATAATTCTAGTATATAAATTCCTATACCTAATTTAATATAAAACATGTTAAGTTGTACTTAATTATCTCCACAAAATTAGTATGTAAACTTGTATAGTCATACTACACACATAGAAGTAATGAATATGCTTTTATAAATCCTCTACGTACATGTAAATTTTCTTTAGCATGCATTATGTTCAATGTTAAATTTCAATGTTTAATCGTCCCCCCATTCAAATATGGTAAGTCATATTTCATTTATTTCTAGGTGTGTTCAAATTTTCATAAACATTAGAAAAGGCTCTGGTATGCTTCAGTGAAAGAAACATGGAAGCAAAGCACTCAAAATAATGCAAAATGGGCTAAGCACATGGTGGGTCTAAAAATAGGCAAGCAAATAAGTCCAGATGTAAATCACACGAAAGTGTCCACTTGTTTAGGAGTTTTCACATATAAAACATTCAAATTAGGTTTTAAGGTCTTTTAAACATTTGCTTTAATAGGTCTTTAATTTCCATATCATTAATTGGACTTCTAAGTTATGATATAAGTACCAAACATCATAAGCTGCTCCAGTACGGGGGCAACATCAGGTCGTCATTTTCGATCTCAATTTCCAATAACTTACAACCAAAATTAAGTTTGGGTCTATTCTAGAGAATTTTGGTTCTATGTATTAAGTTCCATTTCCAATTGTAATCACCCATCTTGGAGTTTTGTAGGTCAATTTATGGACAAAACAATAAGACTGGTTTGAGTGAATTGAGAACCTATGTTAGAATTTCACAAAATGTGACTCTCTCTTGTCATATTCAACCAATTTATATAAAGCAACACCAAATCACTATTCTAGCAACCATCCTATGCCTAAATCAATCTTTTTACGCTTTTAAATATACACAAATAGAAAAGTTAACTAACTGGAGTCCTAAACCTTGAAATTTGCCAATTAGATCTTCTTTTAGTACTCTTCCTTTTGTTCCCCTTTGGCTTTGCTTAATTTACCAACGAAAACACTAAAAAAACATATCTCAATCCCATATCCAACCTTATAATTCCAGCTTGTCATGAGCAAGGCAAGAAACATGAAGATGAGAAGAAAAAAAAACCACAAATGTTTACCTTGATTTTCACCTAGGAACCACAAACCACAAGCTTGATTCGTTATGTAAAATGATGTGATTAAGGAGATGGAATGGAAAGGAGGTGAGAAGAGAAAATTCTAGAGTTAAACACTCCATAGACATCCCTCTCCCCACTTCAAGAAGTTTCTAGTCTTACACATATGTTTCAATCCCACTGGTCCATATGTTGATTTTTGGCAAAATTGTACATTTGGTCCTTTTTCTTCCTTTAATTCCCACATTGGCAAAAAAATTCATCAATTGATTTCATTCTAGTCCATAACTCACATATAATTATTCATGTCTATACCTAAATGAAGAAATTACCTATTTACCCCTATCTCTTAAATTAATTACCATTATGTCCCTTACTATACGCTTAACTCTTTATGTTCATTTCTTAATACCCCTAGACATATTATAATCCTTCTAAGGTCTATGTTGGTTCCTTACATTTCTCCCCCCTTAATAACTTATAGTGGCCATATTGAGTCCTGAATGGAGTCTTCGAAACATCTGCATCTTTTACCTGAAGCTGGTAATAACCTGACTGTAAATCAATCTTAGATAACACTCTTGGAACTTTCAACTAATTAAACAAATCTTTTATTATGGGTAATGGATACTTATTCTTTATAGTTACCTTGTTCAATTGTCTATAGTATATAAACATTTGTAAGGTGCCATCCCTTTTATTGATAAAAAGGACCGACACTCCCCATGGTGACACCCTAGGCCAGATAAAATCCTTATCCAAAGTTCTTGTAACTGGGTTTTAACTTTGTATGAGCCATTTTATAAGGTGCCTTAGAAATAGGAATAGTACCAGGAATAATTTCAATAGGCAATTCTACTTCCCTCTCGAGTGGCAAACCTAGTAAGCCTTCCGGAAACACGTCAGGAAACTCATTTGCCACTTATGTGTCTTGTAAGTTCACCTCCTCCCTTTTTGAATCAAGTATGAAAGCCAAATACTCACAATTTTTTCTAAGAAATCGTCTTGCTTGCATGGTTGATATTAAATTGGTCAAAGAACTAGACAGAATACCATGCACCATTATATCTGAACCATTAGAATTTTTAAACACAACTGTCAACCCACAATCAACTATAGCTTGATGTTTGGACAGACAATCCATGCCCAAAATCAAGTAAAATTTATGTAAGAGTAGCTCTATTAGAACATCAACAAACTGTTTTCCATATATCATAATAGGACAATCTCTACGCACTCTATTCACATCGCGTAAACCGTGGCTCTAATACCACAAAATGTAACACCCCTGTATGAAACCTACAACCACCCACAAACATAGTACCCAAAATTCTAGTACATACATTTATGACATATAATTCTATTTAATGTTGTACATGTACATGTTACAAAATTTCGTATCCCTTAATAATATGATTTTAAATTAGTATTATATCATTACATTAATATGGTAATCCAAAAGAGATACTACACACAACTTAAATTCTTAATTACAAACTGTTAAGAAACTACAATTTCCTTCATTACATATAAGACCATTCTTTAACCAAACGACACATCCAAAGGTACTTTTACTTATAACATTTACCCTTGGTCCCTATAGATGATCCTTGTGCCTTACTCCTATTAATTAGACCTAAACGAATTAACATCCATGCTAAGCTTGAAAGCTTAATTGGGAACACTTAGTTTGGATGTCCACTCACAGCAATCATTTGCTAAGCATATACACAGTCATAAATATCATAAACTCATGTAAACAATGATGGCATCATTAAGCAAAGTACATAATGCAAATATGCTTTAACCATATGCTTTAAATTCACCAAATATTGGTTTCCAAAGCTCATCAATACAAATTATTCATGTTGTCATATTGTATCTCTTATTTATAACTATTTAATTTCCTTTTTGTGTTAGGCTTGCACATTCTTATGGGTGTGGATAACAAGAGCAATGGATATTTGAAGATATCAAATTGTGGATACCCGAAGGAATCGAACTATAGATACTTGAAGATATCAAACTGTAGATACCTGAAGATATTGAACTGTAAAGACACTATGGTCTTGAAATAAAGAAACTAGTCCTGTCAACTGTAGCAATTGCGTTGTCCTATAGCCATGCGTATCTATGCATCTTCAAGACAATGAAGCAGGCACTGTAACATTTTCTTTAATCATTTGCCAATTTCATAATTAATATATTGACAAATTACATGATACTCATTTGAAAACATAAAATCTATTTTTAAGTTCATACATGAAATTCATAACTTATCACCATTAGGATAATATTCAAGTCACAAGTACTCGTATGATTTATTTTGTATAAGTTTGTTTAGTTATGTTTATCGAGATACATTCACATAATTTTAGTTCCTATACCACATTTAAATATAAAACATGTTAAATTGTACTTAATTATCTTCATAAAATTAGTATGTGAACTTGTATAGACATACTACACACATATAAACAATGAATATGCATACAAATCATCTATGTACAAGCAAATTTTCTTTAGCATGCACTATGTTAAATCTTAAATTTCAATGTTTAATCACCCCTATTCAAATATGGTAAGTCATATCTAATTTATTTCTAGGTGTTTGCAAATGATCATAAACATTAAAAGGTTCTGATATGGTTCATTGAAAAAAAAATAAAAACAAAGCACTCAAAATAGTGCAAAATGTGCTAAGCACACGGTGGGTTTAAAAATAGGCAAACAAATCAGTCCAGAAGCAAATAACACGACAGTCTCATCTTGTTTCATAATTTTCACATATAAAACATTCAAATTAGGGTTTAAGTTTGTCTAAACATTTGTTTTAATATCTCTAATTTCCTTAACATCAAAGATTAGGCCATTTGGAATCCTTAATCATAAGATAAGTGCCAAACATCATAAGGTACTCCAATATAGGGGCAATCAGGTCATCATTTTCGATCTCAATTTCAAATATCGTATAGCTATAATTAGGTCAGGGTATCTTCAATAGAATTTTATTTCTATGTCTTAAGTTCCATTTCCAATTATCACCCAATTTGGAGGTCTGTAGCCTGAGTTATGGCCAAAACAATAGGATTAGTCCTAGTGAACCTAAAACCTATGATAGAATTTCACTAAACGTGACTCTCTCATGTCATGTTCAACCAATTCATGCAAAGTAACATTAAATCCCCATTCTAGCAACCATTCCATTCCCAAACAATCTTTATACAGTTTCAAATATACATAAATATAGAAATTAACTAAGTGGAGTCCCAAACCTTGAAATTTGACAATTAGCTCTTCTTTTAGTACTCTTCCTTCTATTTCCTTTGGCTTTGCTTGATTCACAAACTAGAACAACAAAAATAGATATCTCAATCCCATATCCAACCTTATAATTCCAACTCTTCATCAATAAAGCAATAAAGATGAATATGAGAACAAAAACCACAAGCTTTTAACTTGATTTTCACCTGGGATTAACTTGATTCCTTACACAAAATGATGTGATTTAGGAGATGGAATAGAAAAGAGGTGAGAAGAGAAAATTTTGGAATTAAAACACTTCATACATGTCCCTCTTCCTACTTCAAGAAGTTTATATTCTTACACATATGTTTCAATCCTATTGACCCATTTGTTGATTTTGGCAAAATTACACATTTGATCCTTCTTCTTCCTTTAATTCCCACATTGGCGTATAAAGTAATCAATTGATTTCATTCTAGTCCATAACTCACATATAATTATTCATTTCCATGCCTAAATTTTGAAATTACAAATTTACCCCTATCTTTTAAATTAATTACCTTTATGTCCCGTATTTTGCTTAGATACACTTAATTCTTTATGTTCAGTTCTTAATTCACCTTAGACATACTATAATGCTTCTATGATATATGTTGGGGCCTTACAATACATGGTTGGAAAATTAGTGATAATATCCTCATCACTCGAGAACTCTTTAGAGGTTGTAACTCTGATAGATCGAGCAAAAGTTGTGCCTGCACAATTGACTTTGCTAAGGCATTTGACTCACTTAATTAGAGCTTCATCCTAGACACCTTATAAGATATAGGGTTCCCTTATCAGTTTGTGTTTTAGAATCAAACATGCATATCATCTATATTATACTCCATTTTAATAAATGGGGAACCATCTATAGCTTTTAAGGCTATTAAGTGCTTGAGACAAGGGGATCCTCTATCCTCTTATTTATTTGCAATTAGCATGGAAGTGTTTACCAAAGATGCTCTCCATAAGCATACTTAAAGAAGTAGGCTTCACTTACCACTGGAAATGCTTAAAATTACAGATCTTCCAATAAAATTGAAGATCTTCTAACTAACTTTTCCAATGACTTGCTACTCCTATCTGGTGCTAACCCTAATTATATTGACCTCTTAATTTACACTCTAGACTCATTCAAATTACACTTAAGATTAAAATATAATCCAAATAAAAGCACATTATATACTTCATATGGACTTGATCTACCATAAACTAATTGAGCAAGTTTTATATCTAATAAAACTCTCAATACTTGCAAGTAATAGATAGCATATTATATTATCGAAAGGTATCATTCCTATGAGGATTATGCAATAACTAACAATCTGCACCTAAATTTATCTAAGTTATTATTAAATTTAATTGAATAAAAATAAATAACAGAAAGTAAGACAAATAAATAAATGAAATAAGTAAACAATAAAATAGTTAAGCAACCAATAAAATTGAGATCGATCAAGATTGAACATTTAGGAACTATTCTTTCCCTATTTTGTTCCCTAACTCTTGCTAATTCAATTATGTGTTTGATCCTATATTTCCTAAGGCATTGATTACTCTCTCTCAAGATCTAATCATTTAACCCTCATTGAATATGAAAATTCCATAATTGCAACCTCTCGATTCATAAAACTTTCCCTAACAATTTCAATTAGATCTGAAGCTAACTAATAGAAAATTAAGTTCTCAAACAAGATCTCTATTCAAATGATTGTTAATTAGATAATTGTCGGACTATTAAATTGCCAACTCTCATTGCATAATCTAATTTAATTACTTTTGACTTACTCTATTGATTTATTATCAAATATAAGCATGCATAATTATCTTAAACACCAAAATATGTATTAAATCAATAAGAAATAAATTCACAAAATAAATCTAAATTAATTTCTAATAGGGATATAGAAACCCATAAACATGATAAACATCAAGAAAACTAGATTACTTATCAAGGATTATGAAAGAAACCAAAAGGAAAAGAGAAAAAACTATTTAACGCCCTGATCTGGAACATGCTGGAACTTTTTTGATGTTCTTATTGATCTCTCCACTTTGATTCAATTTGATGTGTGGATACTAACTTTTTTGGAGTGTTTCACATTCTTAAATAGTTCTTAAGACTTCTAGGGTTCTTTTTAGGGTTTTCACTCTTAATTTGGTTCCAAAAATAACCCTGAAATGTCAAAAGACTGAAACAACTCGCGTGCTAGAAAAGTTGAAATTTGTTAGAATTGTTGTCAAGGAGATGCAAGGTCTTATGCATGGAGGTGCATTAGACCATGCTTAAATTAGAAATCTCCTATATTCAGGATTTTACACTGGCCAAGAGACATAGACAGCCATAGACATGGTAATGTATCCTAATTTGTTTCAAATCTTCCTTGTTCTTCAATTATCTGATTTCCAACACTCACAAACATATCAAAAACCTCATGAAACAAAAAATTAAGATCCAACTCATGCTCTAAACTACACAAACACTTAGAATATAAACAAACATTAATAATATCATAATTCTAGGTCTATATGCATGATAATAATCTAAGAAATACTTAAACAAACACACTTAAACATATAGCAAAACATAGTATAATTTATACTGATCAATCCCATCATCAGTAATTTGGTGAACGCCTTGGACTTCAACTCAGTTATATTCCCATTTAAATAACTAAGAGTCCCAATAACCAATAGGAAGCTAGCCCAATTGGGATGTTCTCCTTCATTTAATGCAATCAATAAAATAATTAATACTTGGTGCAACATACACCTAAGCTATAGAGGTAGAGTACAATTGGTTATTTTTGTGCTCACCAATCTGTTTATCTACTAGTGTTCCCAGTTGTCCCTTCCAAAAGGAATTTTGAAAACCATTGATAGGAAATTAAGAGATTTTGTATGGGATCGTTGTAGCTATTCTAGCGAAACTTCCTAAAGTGAAATGAACCTCAATTTCCCTGCCTAAAAAATATGGAGGTTTGGGGATTAATTCTTACAAAAGGGTAAGCAGAAATTTGCTATCTTAGAAATTATGGACTCTTTGTAGTGATAAAGAAAGTATATGGAATGGATTCATATATTTCACATCAAGTAAGAAAGTAGTTAAATGATTCCAGTAACCTCTAAAATATCTTGGACTCGTTAATAATTCTTCATAATAGAAGCTAGATGCAAGCCTTGCATAATAGGTAGTGGACCTAATACCTTTTTCTGATTTGATTAATGGTATAAACTAAGGCCTCTATACAAGCTCCCTAACTACCACTCTTTAAGAAACTTAATGGCTTCTAAGACCAAAGTCCATAAGTTAATCAAACATGGTACTTGGAACTGACACTTCCACTTTTCCAAAGTTGTGGATCTAATTATCAGGAACTTAGCTACTTACTTACCAGATTTGTCCTCCTTAGACTTAACACAATGGCTAGTAGATAAAATAGGTAAATTAACCCTATTTTTTTGATAAAAGGTTATTTTGTTATGTTATTTCGAATGATCTCTTTTGTTTTGACTATATTTTGGTGCTTATATAGGAAAATTATTTTTTTTTTGTTTTAGGAGTTGAAAATTAGGATTGCATCAAATTCGAGTATTATTGGTCAAAATAATGAATTTTAGAAAAAGTGGACAGATTATTGCAATGGATAAGGCAAGATCACGCCTAACTGAATATTCACTCCATAAGTTGGAATTCGATTAGCAATCTTATTTCAATCCCTATTATGTAGGGATTTAGATTTATTTTAGCTAGAAATCTTTGTAAGATAGGATGAGGCTAGGTTTTAAGTAGGAAAAGAAGACAAAAACACAACCAACACCATATTTGTAGTTCTCTTTTCATTTCTTTATAGTTTTCTCCAAATCTTTCATCTTTTCTTTTATTTGTTCATGTTCCAACTAAAATCATGTGTGGCTAAATCTAAATATTATTATTCAAGGGGATTTAACCCAAACTGTAACTTTTTGAGGATTTGTTTGAAGCTTATATTCATGTTTTAATTCAATTATTTTTTGTTTTATGTTCTTATATATCATAAATAATTAACATTGATTAATTTGAAAAAATAATTTAATATTGATTATTCTATATCTATCCATGAATTCAATGATTTATAATTATCATAAAGGATTTGAACAAGTAGCAAATAGGTTATTTAGAAAAATAAATTGAATAGTTTTATCTATCTCAATTATTTAATTTAGGGTCTAATCTTTTTCAATAAGTTTATTGCCATCATTTAATTGATATGGAATGATGTCATACCTAATCAATTGATGGTTTGTTTTGGTTTGAGCTAACTAGTTTAGGAAAATTTTAGACTTAACTACTTGAATTATGAATATTATTCTTTTTAGACCAATGTTAAATGTTACAATTTGATGAGATATTTGTTAAGTCAAAATGACTTTAAGTATATGATTTTGATGAAGAACAAATAAAAATGAAAGAAGAAAGTAAGACGGAAGCAGAAACATATGAGGCGAAAGGAACAAATACTAATCAGACGGAAGTACAAAGCAATAGTCAGACGATAAAAAGACAGATAGAAACATAAACGGAAATAAGACGATGAAAAGTGAGACGGAAGCGCAAATAAAAAGACAGACGGAACAAAAGTAGACGAAAGCGTAAAAACAAAAGCAGACGGAAGGCGCAAACTTAGTAATCAGACGGAAGATGTAAGATGGAAGGAACAATGATTGAGCCAAGTTTATACTATAATTTGGCCCCACTTTCTTAAGTATTTATGCACTTGTTGACTCCTAATTTATAATTTTTGTGCTTAATTTGGTTCCGCACATCGAGCTTTTATAATTTGCAAATTGCCAGTACTTTGTCATCATTTGATATCAATTCTGCGTAACTTTTATGAGGACAATTGATACTGCAAGTGTTTTATTTTGTAGGAACCGAGGAGTCAACTATCTAGAAAAGTCAACAGGTCGTGAGAGCCATTCTAGTCGTCGGGACGAGCCTACACTGTCCAGACGTCGCGACGAATGAATTATGAATTAATTAATTCGTCGCGACGAATGACCAATTTCACTCGTCGCAACGAACATCAACTCGATTAGTCGCGACGAATGTCGGATACCCGGCCTAAAAATGGCAAAATTCTCTACTATTCTGACCCGGCCCGCGTTCGACTCTATATATATGTTGCCTTTTTAGGTTAAAAGGGAGGGGCCGCTAACCAGAGTTCATCGTCTTCTTTGTTTTCGTTCCTAATAGGTTTTCTTTGTTCATTTTTTGCAGATTCGGCAGCCGCGGATGACGCCTTCCCCATCGTTTTCTTCATCAGCTTCACCCTTCCTCTTCTGTTCGTTCATCGCCAGCATTCGTCTCCACCTTCTTCCCGGTTCGTCGTCTGAGCCATGAGTCGCTTCGGAGTCCCAGCAGTGATGGAGTTCTCCGACAGGATGAGTGGCTAGGCTCCGATCTCTTGAAGATGTAGCAAGGGTTAGAGT
>JANKOE010000206.1:23367005-23386815 GCA_026284465.1 Erythroxylum citrifolium | reverse complement strand
GCTCGAATGGAAGCAACAGCTCGGCATAATCCTCAAATGACGAACCGTCCGACCCGTCAGAGATGCAAACACCGTGGCAATCCCTCAAGAGGGAAAGAGACAAATCACAAGCGAATTCTAAGCGCTCCTCGTTTAGGTGCCGCTCCTTCCACCGCTTGACTGCGTCAATCCTCTCCCCCCTGATAGAACTTCGCAACTCCATCAGCCTGCTCTCAGTCTTCAGCTTGTCCCTCACATTCTCCGGCACCTCAACCATTTCTGCCGCTATCTCCAGCAGCCCAACTACTGGCAAGGCACTTTCAGATGGAGGGAGGAAAAAAGGACGTACCTAGTTAGTGATTGAAGTTTGGAATTGGGACGACAGTGGAAGGTACACTCTGGTAATCGCAGAGATGAAAATACAGAGAATAGAAGCAGGAAAAATAACGTAGAGTGAAGAAAGACCGTCAACTCCAAAATTTATAGTATTAACTGAACGGGAGTACCAATCGATATTGAACACGTTGTAACATCCGAGTCGAAGTTGAACACATGAAAAAATCTGAGCGGCGGTAAATTAAGGTCATTAAAGGCCCATAGCGGCGGGACAGATGAAGAGACACGCGTGACAGCGCGTGACAACTGCGTGGCAGTTAAAAGGATGCATCGTTCCAAATTTTGAACGACGCAAAGAAGATACGGACCATCGGCAATAATTACACTTAGTGCCTCATTTAAGCCTTGCCGCCCAGTCGATCGGCCCTGCCACTACACTCATCGGATCGACCTCATCATTACCCTCAATCAGTCTGCCGAGCCACTACTTCCGATTGGACGATCGCACCACGATAATCGATCGATCGGGCCTAGCACGAGCTGCCTAGGAGATATAACCTTCAGGTACTCCTTCAACCCTTCTCTCGGATCAGACTCGAGGAGTAGGGGGCTTATGGTTAGGTCGGTTGTGCTAGGCCAAGGCCCAGGCCCAGGTCCACACGTCCTCGGCCCATTCGCATGTGTTAGTCTCCATGCAAACGTAAAGACCTACGTAAAGACCTAAACCTAGCATGTATCCCATATATAAGGTACTATTTTGCCATAATACAGGTACGACATTACAACCCTAGTTTTCTCTGTTCTCAGTGACCAAAACCTCCTCAAAAAAACTAGCTTGAGTGTCGGAGGGACCTGTCGGCAATCAACCCCCGGCATGCCTTATTTGTTTTGCAGATATTCAGCAGCCAAAGTCACGCAGAATCATGGATCCGAATAGCAACGTCCAGCCCCAGCAGATTCAGGCAGAACCAAGTATATATGAAGATCTTTCAAAAAAACTCTTTTTTAAATGACAGATAAACAGTAAACTGACTCTTAGAAAAGCTTTTCTCAGAAAAGCTCTACTAACAAAAACTCTACTGACAAAAACTCTATTAATATAAGCACATCCAAACAAGCAATTAATTCTTCATAGAGCAAGACGACATATTGATGAGGCTACCGCATTCACTCTATAATATTGCTCTTTCAAAGAAGCATCTTTCTAATTGGTATAATTGCTTTTTCAGTCAATTCCATCATTTGCAAAGTTTGAAATCAAGAGATAACTAGTTTAATACTATAATTTAGTAGAACATTATCAACTTAACGATAATATTTGCATTTTTGCTATACATTTAATCACTGAGGTACATTTCTAAAATATACTATTACATATTAACTGTACATGGTTTCATCAGTTTACCATTTTGATGTAACTTTGTCTTGTAACTTCCTTGATTGAGTTTATCACGTATTGGACGAAGTTTGTAGAGTTCGAGGTATCCATATTACTCTGAACTGTATCCTTTGACAAGTAAAAGCTCGATAAGTAACCTTTCAAAAGCTTGAGACGTTGCTATGAAGAAAGATCACTAATCGACAAATAAGACTGATTGATGATTGATGGGAAATGATTCATGCACCTTTCAATGTATTCTTAAAACGGAAAAAGAAAATGACCAAACCGCACCTTGTTTGTCCTCAATTGAATAGCGTAAGCATATTAAGACAATCAAGTTGTAGTTAACTAATAATATCTAGAAAAGTTGCAACCTTATCGGATGAGAACTCGTACGGGTTGTTGTCAATGTATAGACTGACTTTTCTGTTACCGTTTACACGTTTATGGAGGTGATAGAAACTACTTTGTCCACTACTGAAGGGTTCTTACTTCTTAGGGTGAAGTTAATATCGGTGCTCAAGAAACAATTGCTCATTAGTCGATTATTAATGCCTTATATAACAAATCATATGTATTTTTAAGTTTTTATAGTAATACTCATTTCACTAAGAGTTCTTTTGTACTAATTAACTATGTTTCTATTACATAAATTTTAGTTTCTTTGAAATTAAGTGTCCAAACAGCCACTTAAATTCAATTCGTCATATGATTTTAAATTGTTAATTCTCAAAATGATTAATTAGAAATACGTAATTGATCAATCTAAATCTAAAAATTGCAACTACATGCACTTAAATACATGTTTATGATAGTGAAAATAAATAATCGCAATTAATGTTTATAAGTAGTAAATCTATATCAGAAAATCTTTGCATTAAATAAGTTTTTGGAAATACACAATACATTACAAGAAAATAACATATTACCAATGGAAAATTACCGACTGAAAAAATTTCATAGTAAATTAGTGACAGAAATTGATTTTTCGTTAGTAAATTTGTCGAAAAAATAGTTTTTTGCGACCACCAAAATTTTCGTCGATAAACATAGAGAGAAATAATTCCTAAGATTTTTTCAACGAAATATATCAACAAAATAGTAAATTCTAACGTAAAAATAAACAGCAATGGGTGGCGGAAAATTTATGCATCTAAATTACCGACGGAACCATATTTACGTCGATAAATGTTGGTTTCTTCAAAAATTAAAACGACATCATTTGGTTTAAAATCAAACGACGTCATTTTGAATAGCCTGATAAGTCACCCGAAACCCACCCACCCCCCTTTTTCCTCCCCTTTTTCATTTTCTCTCTTCCTCCCTACTTCATAGTTGTCGGTCCCTCTTTCTCCCAAGCATTCAATATCGATTTTCATGGATTGTGGGTATTATGCATTTTTACCTAATGTCGTTGGTTTATTTGTTGTTTGAATGTGTTTTTGCTAGTAAATAATGGAAAAATGTAATGAATTTTGTTATTACTTAGAGATGAATTCGGGTTGCCTATGAATTATTCGGTAAAATGTTTCTTAGGGTTGTTGGTGAGACTTGGTTAATAACTTAGAATCTAAAGAAAATGCTTAGAGTAGTTACATAAGACTTGAAATGGAAAATTAACAATTTATGTGGAAGGATTTCATATAATAGAATGAAATTGGACAATTATATGGAAGGTGATATTTATGAAACAAATAATAAGCATGTTTATGTATTAATATGGTAGAAGTTGAATATACTTCAATATTCAATTATGTAGATGATTGCATGAGATTTCTTAGTTATCTAAATGCTTACAATTGCTTCTAAGTCTGCTTTTCGTACTACTTGTTGAATAATGAATTCTTATCACAATTGATTTCGTCCAATAACTTAAGAAGTGTTGATGTATGTGTGTAGAGTGTTTATGTATATCAAGAGTTGCTATATACTGAAATACTTTTATGACTTCAATAAACATCTCCATATGATTGTATATTTTGTTTGTTATATTATGTTATACATAGATAATGTAGACATAGATGTGGTTATTTATTATTTTCCGTCGATAATTTATGTCTCTAACAAATATTTTTCTTGTAGTGATTAGTGATGAAGTATAGTATCAATTTGGAATTTATCAAATCGTTAGCTATGATATTACATCAATCATCGCATAATTCTTAAGAGAATTTAAGTTGTAATAGTTTAAAGGTCGTTTAGTTTCACTTTTGTTTTTTAATTATAGTTTTTAGTTTTTGTTTTCTTTTTTGTTTCTTTTTATTAAAAAATAAAAATTCGATCTGATTGAGATTTGTAACATAAAAACTAAAAATAAAAATATTTTTGGTTGAGATTTGTAATAAAAACTAAAAATAAATACATTATTATATTGCATGGTATTGATAAACTATAAATAGGAAAACTGGTAATGTAGAAACGCAGAAATAAAAAATATTATAAACGAAGAAACGAAATACAAAAACTTAAAAAATAAAATAAACCAAAAAAGCAGAATAACAAACAATTGAAAATGCAAAAACATAGATAAATGATAAATAGGAAAACTAGTAAAATACAAATGCTTAAATAAAAACTAGGAAATCCAAAAGCACATAAAAACCAGACGTTCGATGGAACATAAGAAATCAAGAAAATAAAAAAAAACATAATATAATTAGAAAAATATCAAATCAGTTTTGAAAACTCACCTAATTAAAAGCTCAAGCGTTCACTTTCTACACATATAAAAAAGGGATGTAAAAGATGAGTGAGGTACGTGAGGGGAAAAAAAGAATAAAAAAGCAGGAGAAAAAAAAGAGATGAGTTTGGAAAGTAAAATTAGAAAGAAAGAGGTAGAGTTTTTATAATCAAAAAGACGTTTATAAAAAGAAAAGTAAAAATGAAAACTTGTGAAAACATGTTAGACAAAAAATGTTTTTATGTAAAGTTGTTACTTTTTTATTTTTAAAAACAAAAAGTGATAACAATTTCGGACGAAACTCGTTTTAAAGAATTGTTTCTTTTGTTACAACCCCATTGATTGAATGAATTTATATGCACCGCAAATTTCCTTGCTAGCAATAACACGCAGAACAACTCTCTTCTCAAAACTTTTAGATAGTCTCTGTTTACGTGCTAAATTGAAAGTCAAATTCGATTAATAAATCGACAGTAGGAGTTAAACTCCTAAGTCCTAACCACAGTAATGTGTTAAACCCCCACAAGGCCACAATGAATATCACATGTAAAAGATTATATTTTCTAGTGATTTCGTCTGGCAATTTAAACAGCGGGAATCTCTTTCGTGTCAAAAGCACTTTTGTGCTTCTAATACTAAACCAGATGACCTCAGTTTGAACCGAAACCTTAAACTAGCGCCTGAGGATCATTAACTCTACAATGTTTAGCTTTGGACATACATCATCCAACTCTAATATTACTGTAACATCATGCTATGTAGCGGAAATAATCTGACCGACAACCTTTAATTTATTTTCACCAAACTTCCTGGCTTTATCTAAGATGACATGAAAGTAGCTAAACCCTATACGTACACTATCCCTATACACTATCCCTATAGGGAGAGTTGCACTGGACCAGAACTGTTGTCTTGAATGATAAGATTCTTGGGTTCATGAATTTGGTCGACTTACGTATATGAAAAAATCATCATCGCAAAATTTATCATTCAGTTGAATGTTGTAAGTGATGACATAATATTCTTCTTCGATTCGGACCAGATTATCCGTACCTATTATTTTATTTTTATTCTGTTTTAAAAAAATTTATTTATTCAATAAATAAGATTCATAAAAATTAAATGACCAAAATCACTTAAAGAACCGGACAAATTCAGTAAAGGAACAAAGAATCTTAGTTATTGCTGCCTATTCTAACACCATTTTCAGTCGGAACAAAATGTCACATACTGACGTAAGATCAAAAATCTAGTCCAAATCACAAGATTTGATAAGATATGCACGGTAAGAAAGCAGCTAAATTATTTGCAATTTACATTGCGGGCAACAATTATTGCCTTAGATCGTTGACCTATTGATGTGTCATGAAATATGTTAGCCATATATGAACACGAACTTTTTTTTTAATTCGAGGAAACGGTAGGCGGATTAAGTGGATACACTTTTTCGATGGTTTAATTGGCGCACCATTTTATAGGCGGGTCAAGCGGGCACACCTTATCATCAAAGACCCAACTAGTTCTCTACTTATAAGTAAAACTCTGTCTGCCTCAGGTTTTTACAAAAGGAGCTAGCATAGAATCGAACCTAAGATCTAACCGAAGCCAAGCCCCACTCTCACCTATCGAGTCACACCCTTTGAGGGCATGAGCACGAACATATACAAATTGGTTCTTGAGGCTATATTTACCGATTCCTATTTGAATCTTATACATATCTATGTTTGTTTTGCATGTGTATTTTTTGTTTTTTCAGAAGGATTAAATATTAAAATAATCCCTAAAGTATATAATTAACTCTCAAGTCCCCATTGTAATTTGAAGTTTGAATAAAAGAAAAATGGAAACCAAGGTTAAATCCAACATTTAATTTGTCTTCGGGCTGAATTAAGCCTAAGCAACCATTTTTGCCATATAGAACAAGGATTTGATTGAAGTATAAACTGTAAATATTACATCAAGCTCGAAAGCAACCTAATCATAATGAAAACATTAAATATAGATATTGGTAGACGTGAGACTTTGGCATCCTATTAATCTGACTTCCCCTCAATTATTCATAATTATTATTCTTATGTTGATTACTTGTGGTGGTACATGCCCAAAATAAGCGTCCGTTACAAATATTGGACGGTCTGTGCACTAAATTATTGCACCTTACTTAATACCCTCTTGTGTACAAGTCAAAACTAAATTGCATGCTTATGTAAACTAAATTATTGCACCTTACTTAATACCCAAGTCAATCGTTTCGATTTTTTTTTTGAATACGAGGGAATAAACAAAATTAGCGCTGATGACAGGGGTATGACATTCCATGCGCATCGCGATGAATAAGCTCCTGGAGAACCACCGGTGGCTCCTGTAGGAAGTGTAGGCTTGACCTTAAAATGCGTGCAAAAGCTGCCAATCGGTCAGTACATTGGTTGACCTTGTGATAGGTATGATGCAGTTGGATCTCCCAATCTTATTGCAGAAATCTTCAAATACTTGCAACCAAAGAAAAGTCCGTAGTTAGTGGTCCGTGAGAAGTAGAGAGAATGTTAATAATCTCCAACGAAACAACTTCGACGATGACACATCTGAAGCCCAAATCCTAGGTCACCTGAAGCCCAATCGTTTCAATTCTAACACTATATATGAAAATAAACTTAGTTTAACCCTAACGCAAAGGATTCACAGTTAAAAAAACAACACGTGGGTTTGTCCTCTTATTTAATTGCGGCCATACAGACCTCCGGATGATAGTAAGGAACTATATACTTTTAGTCAAAAAATTATTATTATTATTATTATTATTAAAAATTATTATTAATAGTCATAAAATTTGAATATAGACTTTTTAAATTTTCAAGATTTGCTGGTCCGAATTGACAAGTTCATGTTTGTACTCTGTGGTGACAGAATTACATAATGTTATATAATTTTATGTACAATATATAATTGTTATTAATAAAAAAAGTTAATCACTTATTGATGAGTTGTTAATATTTTTTACTACTATGTTCACGAAAAGTGTATAAAATATTTTTATTGGAAAATTGATTATTTTCTCTTTATGACTTTAACTTGGGTTTTAAGTAATAAACCTCATTGCACTCAACCTATTATTTCAACCTTTCGTTCGACAACCACAAAGTGAAAGCTTTGCAAACCCCACGATATTCACTAACTTCGTGCATTGAAAGTGTTTCCAAACGTAACAATCAAGAAACTAAAACAAAACTGCTTCAACAGTAAAGTGGTTGTTTAATTAGTCTTTGTATATGCTAGTAGTAGGATGAGGTATGGTTGGTAGCATGAACCTAATCAGAAGAGAAAATTCATGGCGGCCGATCCATATGTAGAGCCAATTCAGAGAACGCTAATGCGAATCCGTACAATGTTCAAATTAAGGTACATGAACAAACAGGCGCTTATACAAACCCGGTATTTAATCGATGTCCAACCTTTGACTTGAGGACTTAACCCATTATACAAAGTTAAACTTCTAAACGACACATATGTAGGTACCATGATGTTTTTTCTTTAGAAGTTCATTGTTACATAATTTTATGCAAGCACCAAATTCTATTGCTCTAGTTCTCGTTTGCTGTGGTTGTGACGTTTATATATTTTTATTGAGGTAACAACCATTCATCTAATTGGTATACTTAAAAATGCTTTAACGAACTCAAAGAAACTTGGAGGCAAAAGTAATCAGAAAGTAGACCTTAGGATCAGAAGACGACCACATTGCAATCAAATGTCAAATAATGTTCTATACATGTGGGCAGATCAAAACATAAGAAGTGGTCCTAGAACTTGAACGCCGTGTCCTAGCCAGATTAATTACTATGTTTTAAGGCTTCAGAATGAATAAAAATGTTAACTATGTAGTTGTTCTTGAACTGGACAACACGTCACAGATGCTTAGAGACACTATGTAATATACACTTCTTAATCAAATGTTAACTATGTAGTTGTTCTTGAACTGGACAACACGTCACTGATGCTTAGACACTATGTAATATACACTTCTTTATCACCTAGTTTAGACACTGTGAGGCCTCATCATGATGTAATTGGTGGTTGGAGAGCTCCAAGTGCCTTCCATCGCTAAGAATGCGAGTTTCCATCTCTGAAGATTGCGAGTTAGAGTCGCCCAATTCATCTAAGAGATTTTGTACAGTGTAATTGGTTAGGAGCTGAAGTCCACTAAACCTAATAATCCTAGTTAAATTAAATTTATAACTTGATTTTAAATTACTTGATTCTCCAAATAATTTTAAAGCATGTGATTTTTATATGGTGGTTTAGTAAAATTGTAGAATAATACTTCTTTACACAATAATTATTTTAGTGATACCTAATCGAAAACCTTATTCTAAAATTTTAAATAGACCCATAAAATAAAACAGTTGATTAAGATAAAAGTCATAACGTACAGATATTTAGAGCCTCTGTGCTATTAATTATACGAACCCCATTAATAGAAAATATCTTTATTCCATCAAATAATAAGCATAATTGAAGTTGTTTCAGTTCATTGTTTTAATCGAAAACCCTCTAAGGTCAAAAGTCCCAAGTTTAAGTCAAAATATTTCAGCTATTTCGTTAAACAGTCTTCTAGGCAAAAAGAATTTAGGGCTATGTAAAATCATTTTGGTTCGCTCAACAAATGAAAAATTTTGAAGGTACGCATGCCTCAAGTCCAACGAAGTTACATTTCTCTTTACATCACAAGTTTTAGGTTCTAAAGAGTCATTTAGCTCTTTGGGCATCAATTACAATAATCAAATCTCATATTCAAAATCACTTCTTCAACTCTTGCAAAGTTTTAAGGTTGGAAAGCATCAATCAAGTAAATCAATACCAAGAATACTTTTGAAATTATCTTTGCAATAATGAAAAAAATCAAACATAGACATAATTTATAATTAAGAATGGGAGCTAATGATATAAACTAAATAAATATATATAATATTTTAGAGTCTTATTATGTTATAATATTTGTAGATATAAAATCGTTATCTTATTTAAATTATATGTAGTAAATCAATATTAAAAGACATCAAACAAAAAGGTTTTGAGTAGGGAAAAACACGTCTAACAACTTCTACACGTCATTTTCTTTTCATTTCTTAATATTTTTCTCCCAAGCTTTCATCTTTTCTTCTATTTTTCATGTTGGAGCTAAAGCAATGTATGGCTAAATCCAAATATACTAATTCGAGACTATTCAAATTTCTAGTTGTAACCTTGTAAAGTTTTGTTATAAACTTATATTTATGTTTTAATTCAAGAATTTCTGATTTTGTGTTCTTATATTTCATGAATAATTAATATTGATTAATCTAATTAATTAATTTGTTGTTGATTATTCTATAGCTATCCATGAATTCAACAATCCGTAATTGTCATGAAGGATTGATACAAGTAGCAAATATGTTATTTATGAAGTTGCATACTTAACTTATGAGAAATAAAAGAACTAGATTGAATAGTTGTAACTATCTTAATTGTTTAATTTAGGTTCTATTCTTTTTCACTAAGCATATTGCTATCATTTACTTGATATGGAATGTTATCACATCTAATCAAATTAATGGTGAGTTTTGTTTTAATAATGGGTTTGAACCAACTAATTTAAAAAAATTGAGACTTATGATAGTTATCCTAATATGTATTGAACTAACTATTTGAAGTGTAAAAATTATTCTGTTTAGACCAATGATCAATTTTAAATTGGATGAGATATTTCCCTTGAATCAGAGTTTAGTGTCATTGAATTTCTCACTTTCATACTCAATTGATTTATTTTGATTCCATGTTAAAGTTAGTTTATTAGTTAATTAATCATAAACCCTCACCTTGTTTTTCCAATTTAAATTAAGAAACTAATCTTTAATTCTCTTAAAATTCAACCTAATTTTATGACTACTATAAGAGTTTAAAGAATCAGAATTAATTTTGAGGACTTGGACAACCTAATCAAAATTTTGACACCAATGTTGGAGAAGTATTTCAGTTTCTTTGTGTTATTTTATAATTTACTACTAATTTTTTGTCTTGTATGACTCATTATTCTTAGATATGTGAATTGCAATATAATCTAAAAATTAAGAAGACAAGGCGTCGCTTAATAAAAAGGCCTAAGCAAAGAAACAGTCATTCACCTCTAGATGTGAAAGTAGAAATAAATCTAACAATTAGTGAAGATTCTGATTTCCATGAAGTTGAAGAAAAGATGGTGAATCCTAACATTAGAACATTGAAGGAGTTAGTGGCACTAAATTTGAATCAACAACTCTTATACAAATGATTTCCAAATGTTGAGGTAGATTTCCAACTAAAATTTGGTTTGATTCACTTACTCCCTATTTGAAAAAATTTTATATTGTTTACTCTGAAATGAAGCCATAAGGAGTGATGGAGGAACAAATTAATCTCAAGAGTCTTTTTATTCTCATTGAAAGATAAGACAAATTGATTGGCTATATTATTTACATCTGGCTGAGTGACAATATGGACTGAGATGAAAAGGTTGTTTCTGGAAAGTTTATTTTGTTCATCACGAGTAGCCAATATTATAAATGAGATATGTAGTATAAAACAATTCACTGAGAAACATTGTATAAATATTGGGAGAGGTTTAAGGAGTTATATACTAGTTGCCCATGCCATTAGATTCTAAACCAACTTTTGATTTAGTACTTTTATGAAGAGCTATTGCCGATGGACAAGAATATGACAAACGTAACTAGTGGAGAAACTCTGGTAAATAAAACACTGCCAGACAATTAATATCAAATATGGTTGGAAATTCTCTACAAGATATGGATGGACTGAGTTATTGAATGCATTAATGAGGTAAGTAATATGAACGGTTGTAGGTCAATTACAATAAGCATGAGTGTGTGGAATGTACTCATTCTTTAGACATTATTAATTTGTGAGTATTTAATAAGGACAAGATTCTTGATGCTAGAATGTTCAACCTTTATCGATCAAGGACTTATCCATAACTTTTCTCAACTATTCATATAAAAGCCGCCGTAGTTGCAATTTGTTTCTTTAGATAATTCAGGATTAGCTAACACAGTTTATATTCTAAGCGACCTTTCTTCGAAAGATGAAGAATGACAGCCAATACTTACCAACATACAGAACGAAGGTATATACCCTCGTAGTAGACCCTCTTTAATTCATGAATTAAGTATAGACTACGAGGATTTTAAAGAGATGTGTCAAAATGAATCTACACTTACTAGAGAACATTTATCCATGTCAAGAATAAATAAGCAATTACTTGCTAGACAGAATGCACGAGGGGATTGAGAAATTGTATGGAATTGGTCCACCGTACGTAGTTCTGACCAGTTGATTGAATTTCAAGTAAAAAGGTTAATTTATTTTGAAGGATAGGACTAATCAGTTGCCGATCACAGGCAATATTCTATAGTAAACAAATCTAGAATAATCCTTTCCTTATCTTCTAACTTCCGCACATCTATCCTCCTCCAGAGCTCCAAGGTGGTTGACTGATGATCGCTGACAGTTGCTACTGTAGTGACCCGTGCATGCATGACAAGTAGGAGACACGTCTCCTCTATTTTCCTTGTCTTTCTCTGCTAATTTGTTTTGTTTATCTTGTATATGTGACATGAGCATTTAAACGGGCATATATATGAATGTATATTAGTTTCACATGAAGAGAGAAGTACACAGGCGTACGTGTGCTTAGGCACGGGTAGCGAACCTCAAATTTGATTGGCTTGAACTCGATTGAATTTTAGTAGTTCAAAATTCTGTTGAATTTGACTAATTTTGATTAATTTTTTATTCATTTTAAATTAAATAATAATAATATACTTAAAATAATGTTATTTTAATTACTTAATTTAAGACAGGCTGAAAAAAAATAAGTCCATATTTAAAAAAATGTCAACAATACATATTGCTTTAGAATTTGAGGATAGTCTTTTATATTTAGAAAAAAAACTACTTTGTTATTTGAGTATGCTTCTAGGCAAAAAAGATAAACTTTTACGTCCCTATTTAAAGGGCACACATATTAAGAGACGCCAAATCTGTAAGATATTGATCTGAGAAGAATTAGGGGATTGTATTTGTATGTAACACATGCAAATCTCATACATGCGGGAGTTGTGAAATTCTAGGTAGGCGATACGTGATACTCCTGAGATTTGAAGGCAAATCTCTCTCGGATTTTTCCTTCCTTAATATATACTTCATCGTATTTCCTGTAAATTTAACTAAAATCCCATATGCATAAGCAATATTTTAAAAATTAAATCACTAAAAAAGAGGTTTCAAAATTTAACTGATATTAAAACTTAAAATATGATCAAAAAAGAATATATCATTTCTTATTGAAGAGAATAAAGTTTAATTTTAAAAGGAAAATATTAAATGAAAACAAATGGATTTATTCATATTTATAAAATTAATTTAAAATTGACTAATTAATTTATCTTAATGATAAGAATTATTAAAATAAATTAAAGAGTAGATTTAACAATTTAAATTTTTTATTTATAAAAAGTGTGAAGTTTAAGCTAGAGTCCAATTTGGACATATTTTATAGGTCAAAGAAGTAAAAATATTTATTCATTTGGGTTCAACATCCATTAAGGATTAAGGTACTTGTAGCCTTTTAAGTTATTTGGTAATAGCTGCCCGATTTTATGATTTTGTTTCTCATGTTATTCACAACCCAATTGCGTTATTCTATTTAGGTGTCGCCTACAGTATGAAAACTTTCACCCTTGAGTGAATTGGGGGAAGGAAACAAAAAAGCATACTGATGAGGATATAATCGCTCCTCCGTTTTGTTGGACTGTTAATTTTATGATGTCTTATTCTGTCATATAAATCTCAACTATTTATTTATACGAGTTTCACGTTTATTTATGCGTGATTCATGCGAAACTCACATAAACAAATGAATGAGATTAGACACTATAAAATTAAACAGAATATCTTGACTCGTCAAAAATATCATCACATCATTATCCGAAAAAGAAAAAGATACAACATATAAGTATATAACTAATAGCAAGAAACCACATCACCACACATGTAGTAGCCGAGAACATTACAGTATTAGCGGATAGCACCATAAAAATCCACCTCCCCAGGTACATGCGCCCACCCGCAACGCAACCTCCTCCCTATAAGTATCCCATCCTCTTCGCTCTTCAAAACTCATTCCTTTCATTCGCATATTCGAAGTAACCAAACTTAGCCAAAGATTGTTCGTTTTGACGCGAAGCCAACGAAATACCCAGAATGCTTCCTGTTCATTCTCTAACTTTGGTCTCCAGATGCACTGTCTTTCCCCATCAGAAATCAACTATGGGAGACCTCAAGCTCTCCGTCTCCGACCTTCCTATGCTCTCTTGCCACTACATCCAGAAGGGTGCTCTTTTCAGTCGCCCACCTATCTCCATCAAATCTTTCATTTCCCTCCTCAAACATTCCCTCTCCCAAACACTTACTCACTTCCCTCCTCTAGCTGGTCGTTTGACGACTGACTCTGATGGCTACGTTTACATAAACTGCAATGACAAAGGGGTCGATTTCATTCACGCCAGTGCCACCCATCTTAATGTTTATGACATTCTCTCGCCAACTCACGTCCCAGCCTGTGTTAAGAGCTTCTTCGCTCTTGACCGTACTGTTAGTTATAGTGGCCATTATACACCGGTTATGGCTGTTCAGGTGACGGAGATAGCTGACGGTTTGTTTATCGGCTGTGCAGTGAATCACGCCGTCATAGATGGGACTTCTTTCTGGAACTTCTTTAACACTTTCGCTGAATTCTCTAGAGGAATCAAGAAAATATCTCGTCAACCAAGTTTTTCCCGACGCTCGGTCCTCATATCCCAAGCAGTCCTTAAAGTCCCCGAGGGTGGTCCAAAGGTGACTTTCAATGAAAACGAGCCACTTAGTGAGAGAATCTTTAGTTTTAGTAGAGAATCGATATTGAAGCTAAAATCCAGAGTTAATAGCAGAAAAGCGACAGATAACACCATCAGTGACGCCGTTGAATTGTTGGGTAAACAAAGCAACGATACCGATCACTTTACTAATGGAAAGGCAGCTACAATTCTAGAAAAATTGCTCAAGACAGCAGTTTCTAAACCGCAAGAAAGCGAAACGGTGCCGGAGATTTCGTCGTTCCAGTCTCTCTGCGCACTCCTATGGCGGGCCGTGACACGTGCCCGGAAATTAAACCCTTCTACAACGACCACGTTTAAGATGGCCGTAAATTGCCGTAACCGTTTAAACCCAAAGCTCGATCCTTTATATTTCGGGAACGCGATTCAGAGCATATCAACCTACGCGTCGGTTAGTGACGTATTATGTCGGGATATGAAATGGTGTGCTGAGCAATTAAATAAGAATGTGGTGGCCCACGAGGACGCTGCGGTGCGCCGTGTTGTAGAAGATTGGGAGGAAAGTCCAAGGTGTTTCCCACTAGGGAACTTCGACGGCGCATCAATCGCCATGGGCAGCTCTCCAAGATTCCCAATGTATGATACTGATTTCGGGTGGGGCCGACCCTTGGCAGTTAGGAGTGGTGCGGCCAATAAGTTCGACGGTAAAATCTCTGCTTTTCCTGGGCGGGAAGGTGGTGGAAACGTGGATCTGGAGGTGGTTTTGTCGCCTGAAACCATGCTTATGATTGAGTGTGATTATGAGTTCATGCAATATGTATCGACTTAGTTCGAACGTGATGATTGGTTATGTAGTTCGTTCTCTGGTCGGTACGGGTTGGGTTGTGTCGATATTAGCTCTCAGCTTCTGCCAATGCTTCTTCTTTTGCCCTTACACGTCCTATCTTTGACGGAGAGGCTCGATCTGGTGTGCTGTATTGAAATGTCAGTGCATCTGTGCATGTACTATGGGCATTCTATAATGGAGACCAGATCACCGGTTAATTATTTCTGCCTACTCTATTTTATAAAAATTCCACCATTGAATAAATAGTATTCGTAAAAATTAGATGAATAGGAAAATTTAAGAACGGGGAAGGAGTGGAGGGTTCCCTCCTTAATGGCAATAAATATAACAAGGAGCCGTTAGCATTTAAACTACGGAAAATTTTCACTGATGATGTGGACTTACCTTGTATATGAAAGCAGTAACCCACTTTAATGTACTAAAAGAGCTCCTTTTAGGAGGAAGCTTAACCATACAAAGGTCACATTGCGACTCAGAACTTTTGACGAAGTTGATCGCCAACACTTTTTGCACGGCAGTCTAATTTAGATCTGTTTAAGCAAGACTTCAGTCTTCAACAATCCTTAAGGTGTTTACCTCACACCCTCAAGGAAACAATGCTACGAAGGCAATAAGAAAATAAAGGCAACCAGAAAATAAGAGAGATACGGTAAAACCAATATTTATATTACTTTCCCTCAAAAGAATACAAGGAATGCTCTTTCTGACTGAATGAGGAGAACAAAGCTCGACTGAACTATATATAAGCACTATGGCTTGAAAGCTAAGTTATATTCAGAATCTTACTTAAACTGAACTTCCTAAGAATGTGCTACAATCACGTCTATCTCTATCATATTACATCACATGGACCAATTGGATACACCCTCATCCAAGTAGGACTCTAATTAATAGGATAGAATCTATAAGATAACAAAAATATAGAGTTTACATTCAAATAGGAAACTAACATCTTTATCCTCGAAAATCTCCTTTTATCTTCAGATGTTGAGTTCACTGCAACTCTAACTCCTAGTTGTCACTACATTATCCAAGATTTCCCCAAGATCTCTATTTATTGATGATGCAGTATGATTTTGCCGAAGCCACATAGCACACTAGTCTGATTCAATGCTTCTCACAACAAGTACGTTAATCGTGGTCCATTCATCCAAGCATAGGCTAAGTCCTTAGTTTATCAAGTCCTTAATTTGGGTTGAGTCAATCTCCACAAGGTCCAAGACTCTATCAAAATTCGCACCAATTTCGATCTCACTCACCCATGTTTACCTTAGTATTTTTGCATGCCTCCCACATGCGTGTAAACCAGCTAAACTTTCACCTAAGGCGCATCGTGAAGGTAGTTGAGAAGTGCTTCGAAGTATAAGGGTCTAACACTTAAGACGCGTGAGTAATGAGGAGCCTATACTTATACATAATTATAATTATAGGCATCTACAACAAAATCTTTACATATTTAACTAAATTTTAATTTCATATTTAAATCCACTCATAAAATAGGATTGATTTAATATTTAGATCTAATTTATTATAAAAATTTAAATTTGAACCCAATATATAAGTTCATATATTTCAAAAATTATATTATCTCATTTTTTAAGATTTCAGTAAAATAAAAATTTATTAAAATCAAATTTTATTTAACTTTAAAAACTTCAAAGAACTCTTAGTAAGAAAAACTATAATTTTATGTGTATTGAGATGAATATGAATTATAATTTACAAACAAAATATTTATATAAAAATAAAAAAGAGTATATATAAAAAAATATTTAAAAATTTATATCTTTTTCTCAATAATTATCCAAATTATAAATTATTAATTGCCTGGTGTAGATGGATTAGACAAATCCATCTCTTAATGTTCTGAGAATGAGTGGAGTAGTACTATAAATAGAATGTTTATGAGGAGCTTGAAACATCTTTTGGTAATTAGTGATCCATTATGTGGATATCAACTTTTTATGCTCCATTGGAGCCAATTGTTTTGGAATATGGATGATAGTGATTTGGTCGTGGGCTCAATCTGTTACCATGTACAAAGCATCGATGTCAATGAGCTCGGGCTGCTCCTGGCCCAACCTAATCCAATGTAACGCCCCATATTAGTGGTTAGAATATTAAGAAACTTCATTGCATGGTATGTTTGGCATAATTGAGTTTTTGTTTATTTGAGCATATACATTTTTGGACTCATACCAATATTTGTGCATGCATTCATGACATTTCAGGTATAATTGAGTTGTTAACGCGAATAAAATGTGATTTGGCAATTTTGGTAATATTTCGGGTATTTAGAAATTTTGGTGAATTATGGATTAATTGTCTTGGATTATTAAATTGGTGTATATTATTATTAATTCTGCATTTTTGGAGACATTTAGGATGTTTTAGAAAGCTATTGAAAATTTGAGGTAATTTAGATTAAGAAAAATAAAGAAATTAAGAGACAAATTATGGAGTGACAAATGGATCAATGAATGAGTGACATTTGGCACCATTGGATGATTGACATGTGGACTGGTTTTATAGGTGACAAGTGGTAGCATTTTAATTAGGCAAATGGCATTACATGCACTAAGACATGTGGCTTGATGCATTACATGTATTAAGATATGTGGCTTGAGGCATTACATGCATTAAGACATGTGGTTTGATAAATTAAGGGTACCTAGCAAAGCAATAGCTGAAACACTCCAGCTCATTTTAGCAGCCTACTCTCTCACTTTGGCTTCTTTCACATGAAATTTCATTCTCCTACTCCCCCTCTCAACTTCTGGACCTTTGTTGAAGTTTGGATCATCATATTTGTAAGTTATTTCAATAATAAATAGGTCTTGTGATGCTATGATTGATGCTGGAAACTAGTTTGGATGAGTAGTTCTACTGGACAGGTTTCGGTATTTTATCCATATCTTTCTCTATAGGTATCTAAATTGGATGAATTTAAATTTTTATTAAACTAGAAACTTATATATACAACTTTCATGAAGGAGTCAAATTTGATTTCTGTCACTAATTGTGTCAAAAGTTGGCTTGAAGTTAGTATCTGAAATCTGTCACTGTTTGTGAACAGTTTGTAGTAATTTGGGAATACGTTTCAAAATTCTGAACCAAATTACATAAAATTGGTGTCAATATAAACTTAATTCATAAAGGAACAGATTTGTAGAAGAATGTTTGGCCTAAATCCTTCATTTTCATTGTCAAAATGACCATGTAACATTGACCAGAAAGTCTGTTTGTGGAAAAGCTGGAAGAAATGAAGTGTTTTCACTGAACACGTCTTGGTATTTTGACTATAACTTGATCTGTGTATTTCTAAATGAGTTGATTCTTAATTCAAATTAAACTAGAGACTTATGTTTACATCTTTTCTTAATAAGCCAAATGTTAATTTTATCTCTAAGAATCTCAAAATCTGACTGGAAGTAGAGTTAGGAATTCTGTTACTGTTTAAAATAATAATAATCTGAACATGCTTCAATATTTTAGTTATATTTTGATCTGTAGATTTACAAATGAAATGATTCTTGTTTTAAATTGAACTAGAGACATAACTCTACAAATTTTGTGAAGAGGTCGAATTTTAATTCTGTCTCTAAGATTTTCAAAATTGGCATGTAATTGAGCTGTAGCTTAAGCTGAAGCACTGTCAGGGACAGAAATCAAATCCTGTGGTTATTGAATAAACTGTATTGATGTGGGCCGAATTAGGCTGAGTTGTCTTCACCAAAGTTGTAGCTCATTCCCTTATCTTTAAATTGGTATAAAGTTTGTAATTTTTAGATATCTGAGCTGAAAGATATGAGTTGTACAATTAGAGGGAATGATCATGTTCTAGCCAAAAATTCAAATGTGTACAGTCTGTGGTATTTTGGCCATAAGTCATTGAATACTAAATCAAATTGGATGATCTTGGAGTTTTTAGAAACTTAAGATACTGTAGAACAATTTTTCAGAAGGAAGTGTTGCCTAATTTTGTCAGTTACCCTATCAGATTAATTATGCAAAGTTGACCCGAAATCATGTGAGTGGAAAATCTGAAGTGGTCAATTAGGTTATGAAATTGGTTTCACATTGTTTTATTTTGATCCAAATTATAAGTACCAAATGTTATTAATGAGGGCTTTGATATCTGATTGATTTGATGATGAGAATTTCAATAAGATACCAGAAAGTGTCATTGAACAATGCATTGTGCATATTTTAGTTATAAGTACTTATGCATAAGGAATATGTTTTTAATTATGCAATAGTAATTTGTATATGTGTTAAATGTTATTGAGGAACCCTTAGAGCGACCGATTCCAGATATTGTCGGGACTTCGAGGCAATAAACAGTAAGGGCGCGTTTGGTAAGTAATTTAGACGGTAACTTTTGTGAGTAACCAAAGATGGTCTCACCTTGATTTGTTTTGGTTATTATTGAATTGAAATTGATATTGATGAATGTGTACTGATTGTGTTCTGAATTCTGGACAATGATTGTCCGAGGCGTTTAATGCATAATTATATCATTAGAAGTGCAACATATATGTGAATATGATTAACTACTTGCTTTGCACATAAAATGTCTGAAATGACTCTGTTTTGCTTTAAAACTGTTGAGTCCTAGTTGTGGGTAAATAGGCATGCCTAGAAGGGTCTGCAGCTGCTTCTGTGACACTTCAGTGTCTGAC
>JANKOE010000206.1:23306723-23328426 GCA_026284465.1 Erythroxylum citrifolium | reverse complement strand
CCTGAGGAGGCTAAGCGTAAAATAGTACCAAGTGTAACGAGACCTGAAGAGGCTCAGTGAAAGAATACTTTGTAAAGATTGACGATAGTGAAAAACTCAGAAAGGTTTCTGAGGACTGGACGTAGCCCACGGTTTGGGGTGAACCAGGATAAACATCTGTGTTCAAACTTTCTTCACTCTCATCTGCATATACTTGTTTTTATTTTACTGTTCTTTTTAACGAAGTAATAGTAAATCTGGTTAAACAAGTGCTGTAATCGAAAAGAGGGTAATATTAAAAAGTATACACAATTCAACCCCCCTTCTTGTGTGTTTGAGTAGCATTTTGTTAACTTGTGATTCACTTCACTATTTGCTTCCATTTGACGTCATCTGTGAAATCCGTCAGCTTAGCACTAATGACCTCCAAACAGTTATCTTTTACTAATACTGCCTTCATCTTCAATTTCCATAACGAGAACTTTGTCTTATCAAACTTGGTAATATCAAATTTGGTCGACATTACTTCTATCACAAGAATTGACTCCCACTCTCTCATGTTAAAAAGGGAAACCGCCTCGATCGAGTTACCTCCACTTAGTATGTAATAAGACTGTAGTACAATAGGAAAGTTCCTAGGAAAGACTGGAGGGGTCACAAATGGTCTCACTTAAAACCCAGTCTCCTTAGACAGAGCTTTTCCTAGACATGCACTCAATCACCTCAAATGCCAGCGAAAAATGCCCAAAAATGACAAAAAGAACTCGAGAATCGAACCACCCTTAACCAGCAAGAACACCAAAGAAAAACTTGTTTTCTGATATGGAGCATCAGGCTATACTACAACCACAAAGCATACTTGGGCAGCCATTGGGCTCTGACACCACTGATAGGAGATGGACTCCATCGGATAGAGCAACCACACTAATAAAAGAAATTGAGATAAAAGGGACATACAAGATTTAACGTGAAAAACTCCTTAACAAATATGGGGAAAAACCACAGGCAAGAATAGAAAACTTTCCGCTATAGAAAACAAATATTACAAGAGGAAGATCTCACAATCCACACAAAGAATTGTACACAAGGTTGTGGAAAAGAAATTTTTGAGATATATAAATCCTTAAACATATGTCTCCTTGTATAGCCTTAGTAGAGGCTTCTATGTTCTCTGTTTACCACTATGGGATTTAAGCTAACACCAATATAAAGATGAGTATGATTTTGATCTCTCCCGAGTGATATTAGTTCTTTGGAAATTTCTAACTTCACATGTTACTCTGCTGACGTTTCTTTTAAATTACATTGTTCTAATTTGGGACTTTGAATAGTCTCTTTCACTTTAGAACGGTGGGTAGAAAGAATATTGCGAATGTTTTTAGTCTAGTTAACTTAAATTTAAAACATTTATAAATATAAGTTTAGACTTTTTTAAAAAAATATTTATAACCCAAATTTGAATACTAAAATTTTTACAGTTTAATTTTGAGTTTAAACTCAAATTCAATCCATAAATTAAATTTTAAAACTCAAAAACCCTTTTTTTTATTTAATCCAATAGTCACGGGAGGCATGTTAATTTATACAAGCCTATCTATAACTAATAAATATTTTTTGAATCAGTTATATTCTACCTTAAAATGATTGTAAATTATTTGTACCATACAATTCATAAAGAGTGTTGAAAGTAATTTTAAAATATTTATCATGTTGTTGAAGTCAAGAAATCATAATTGAAATATACCAAATTACTTTCATATGAAAATAATTTTTTATATGTGTAGTTTATTGAACAATTTATTTCGAAGGACATGATACAATAAAAATTCAAAATTTTATTTAGTGAATACTTTAAAAATAACAAGATTCCCTATTTAAGTTTAACTAAATCCAATATTGGCACTTCACCTCTATTGATGGAAATAATTGCTTTTCATTCGAATTTCAGTAACTAATTAGTAATTACTTGTACATCCATCAATTATAAGTTACATAAAATTAAAGGAACACGCTCAAAGTTAACAATACGAAGGCATGGTGGATGAATAGTGAATATTGGTCGTTTATTTTAAATTGTTCGGTCAAAAAAAATCATGGATAAAGAAACGACAGCGTCTGTTGCGTCTCCCACTCCCAGAAAGATCGAAATTTGGGAGGAACCGAGGGACTCCGATCAGACGTAACCGAAAAGAGCAGCAAAGGAAGTGAAAATGAGATACAACTTCGACTTGGCGGAGTCGAACCAAGATGCTTCGGGCCAATCTCCAACTCCAAAAGGAGTTGAATGGGTCCCACTCCAAGAGCACCCTATCTTTGCAGCGGCCACCGGCGGATTTGTCGACGGAGAAGCCGCCGCTACTGGCTTTCCGATAAACCTGGTGGCGTGGGACGGGGCTTCTAGACTCTATTACTGGGACTCTAATAACCGTTGCCTCCATAGGATCTCTATTCGTCTTGGCGAACCTGAGCGTATTTTTGTTCTCGCTGCTTCTCCCTCCAAGGTTCCCTTTTCTCTCTCACTCAGGGAGGTTTTAAGATAAACAGAGCAATTAAATGCACTCATTTTGTTTTAGTTTCTCAACATTCAATTGAATTCATAAACTGATGCCAGTATACTTATTAGGTGTTGATAGCAGATATGCAGATTGACTTTGTGATTAATAAAATCTCCATCAATAGGAATGGCTCTGCGTTGCTTCTCTCCGGTTTAGATGGTTTGTGTGTCATGTATCTGTACGGACGAAGCTCTACAACGGATAACACTATAGTTTGCAGGTACCCCTAGAAGTTGTTTTATGCCTTACATTCATATCAAGATGATACTTTGCATTCGACATAGGTTTTAGTTTCCTATCTAGTGTGTGTTTTGCAGCATCATGCAGTATCCTAGGGTCCTATGCTTTTGAGCTTTTAGAGGCGTTTCAGCTGCATTGCTGTTGGCCATAAGCTTGGCCAGTTGAATACTGCATTTTTGTTGTTGATATTTACAGGACTATTACAGTTGGTTCTCGAATATTTTTTAATGAGCCCAATGTGAAACACATACTACAAGTTTCATGGCACCCCTATAGTGACACACATTTGGGGATTCTTTCGTCCGACTCAGTTTTCAGGTATCACATTCATAATTATGAACTATTTGATTCCTTTCATGTTCCGAACATATTTATTCCTTTATTTGAGCTGATGAGCATCCATGGGCAGGTTAGGGAAGTATGCAACGTTGGCTATATGCTATAACTAAATTATGGAGTTAACTTGATCTATGTAATATATTAAGTGAAGGATAACACCTTGTCTGAAACTCTTAACTGCAATGAATTACTGATTGTTCAAATGCATAAGAACACTAGCATATATGGCCTTTTTTTAAACCTTCTTTCTTGGTTTTTGTTCTTATTAATAAGTGTTGATTTCTTTATTGTTGCTAGGCTTTTTGATTTGTCTTCAGACCTCCAGCAACCAGAGCAGGAGTACTATCTACAACCAGTTGAACCAGGTAGGTCCAGGAGTGCAGCCTCCATGCGTCCTGTAGACTTTTCTTTCGGAGGAGACCACTTGTGGGACAGGTTCACTGTAAGTCCATATTTGTTTTAATAATTGTTGTTACATTCTATCCTTGATTATGCATGTCTTTTTGTGATATTGAAGGCAGTGAGATACTATGCTGCTTGTTACACTTGCTTTATCTCACTGAGCTTTTGTGTTTTAATGCAAGCTTTTTGTTTCTGGTGCTCCTATGTGTATTATCTACTGATATTTCACTTTCATGCCACTTAGTTTCTGATTATTTTGCTGTTCACGTTGCAGGTTTTTCTGTTGTTCGGTGATGGGTCTATTTACATCCTTTGCCCAATTGTTCCTTTTGGAAGGTGATTGCTACCTTTTATCTTATATTGAATCCTTGGTTCCTTTTACTCAAGATTTTTAGTAAATGCATTCATCAACAGGCTGCATTTTATTCTGGTGCACTCATTTTAGAATATTTCAAATTTTCAAATTCCTGAACTTGAGAAAGATTACACTTCTAATTATGTTACAATCTAGAGCTCAAATTAGACACTCACCTTTCATAAACAATATCATTGATATATCAAATACCATTTCAACTTTTTATTTGTTCTGTGTACCACATATAAGTTGTGTAATATGTAGAAATAAGTCTCTGATGATGTGTTGGATAAGTTATATTTGACCCTGATCATATTTGATTATTTTCTTGTAATAGTGTGCACAAATGGGAATCAGTTATGGAGATATTTGGTGATGCTCATACATATGGGCGGCAATCAGGAAATCCAACTGCTGTCTTAAATTATAATTTGGCAATCTCTTGGTTGGAAGCTACATTTCCTGATTTAAATAATGAAACAATTGAAGAGGAAAATCTTTCCACAATTAAAGCTCGCCCTTTTGCCTTGCTTGATTCGTCACTTTGTTTGCAGGTAATTCTGTCTTATTTTATTCTTAACTAAGAATTTGAAACTGACCAGGTGACACATTTTGATGATAAGATGCCTAACTTCTCGAAATAAAGATCACAATTTTTTTTTCAATCTTCTTAGAATAAGCTCCATCCTAGTATTAACAATTCTGCCATTTTGAATAAGTCATCAATTGATCTAGGTGCTCTATGAAACTATGCATTTTCCATTTCCTGTGTTATTCTCCACTATTATTGGAATGTATGTGAAATGAAAAAGTTTGAATTATGTCCATATAACACACTTCTTTATTGGTGAGCTTTTGTTTTCATTGCCTACCCACTTTCTACAATTAAAAACATCTAGTCAGTAGTATTACATATAAATTTTTGAAGAAATTAGCTTAACATATTATTTTGGTATTGGCCTTTTTTCAGGGACCACTGCATCAAGTATGCCATGGTGGTGAAGATGAACTTTTGGCAGCTCAGGCAACACAATGTGAAGGTCATGCAGTCAGTTTTCTCTATAACTCAGTTAGTAAAGATTCTATTCTGGTAACTTCATGGAGTAGTGGGCAATTGCAAATAGATGCATTAGCAGATGAAATTCAGCCGGTTTGGACTTCTGGTAACCCACCTCATCTTCATGTTGCTTCCAGTCATCGTATTCTGGGTTTTGCTATGATTTGTGAATCAGTCTCAGGTGATCTCCCAGTTGTTAAGCTTGATAAACCAGTTGATAATACAGTCTGGTTGGGCTATCCACCGCCATTATTGAGACTTGCAATTGTGGATTTGGCATTGCCTAGAAAAAAGAAAAGTGGATCACATATTGCAATGTTTGTTGATCCCCTTGTGCCCGAGAGGTTCTATTCTGTTCATGATGGAGGGATAGATTCAATTATCTTGCATTTTCTTCCATTTACAAGTAAACCAATTGGAAAGGATTCGAGTATCAGAACTCCATCCGTGCATCCTGTTCTTAGTACATGCCAGGCAGAGAACTCCTTACTGTCTCCTCTTTGTGGATTTGTGACATTATTTGATTCATTTGGATATTCGTGGATCATAGGAGTAACTTCTTCTCAAGAATGTGTTGTGCTAGAGATGAAAACATGGAATTTGTTGCTTCCTCATCAAGTTGATGTTGAGAAGAAACTCCCTAGCTCTGATGAATGCAAAGAAAGAAGTACTCCTGAAATCATAAGCAAAGAACTCCTTAGTGGTCCTAAAGTAGTACTTGCTCCTCAGGCCCTGCCGAATCTTCGATCCGTTTCTGCTGATTCTATTGAAGGCCGTTCAACTCTCCATCAATACTTCAAGCTTTTCCATGAAAATTATGTTGAATATGCACATAAGGTGAGTGCATATTATTTATGCAACAGCTTTTACTGTCTTGCTCCAGTCCTTTATTACTCTTAGACTATGACTTCTTTCTGCACCTGCTGATTATTATGTTTTAGGAACAGAGCAGGTTTACAAATAAGTTCTGTTAATGTTTAATGATTGAGCATTTGCACTAGATAGTGTCAATCATTCACGTTTTCAGGGCCTTTGGCTTCTGAGCTCTGCTTTATGGTGAGCTATATAATTGCGAGATGGTAATATTAATATGTTCTGTTTTGGATCGTTGTATGATTATTCTCCTCGCATCTCCTGCAGGTTTACTTTGAGCTCAAGCACCACGGGCCCCACTTGAAGAGAATCATCGATGACCTGAATACTCGACTGCATGAGGCACAAGAGAAGCTTTTGAAAGTGGAGAAGAAGCAATCAGGATTGGATGCCAGAGTTGATCATGCAATTCACCAACAGAGTCTTATAGAACAGAGATTACGGCGCTTGATGAATTTGCCTGGGGCTCACAAGAGACCTTTGACTAAAGCAGAACGGGACTTTAAGTCTGAGCTTGGTTAGAAATTTCATGCCTTTTTTATGAATTTAAGTCTCATTTTTATACTTATCTTGCATTTCTCTGTACCTTACAATATTAAACTAGAGGGTACTTCTGTCGCTTTTTGTTGATTTTTGTTTGGTTAATTTTGCAGACCAATTTTCCGGAGTGGAGTTGGATGCATTGCGTACTTCCATTGACACTCTAAGAGCAAGGTTGAGGAGGTACACACAATCTTCAAAAGGTGAAGTAACGAACCAGACGAGAAAAATAAGGGGGAGGAACTATGCCCAAGAAATCCAAATCTCCCAGCTGAAATCCTCACTTGAGAAACTTACACTAGTCAACAGGGAGAACACCAAAAAAGTACAATTTATTGAATCTGCATTGAAAACCGAAGAACACTCCAGATGATTAGAATCACAATTCCCTATTTGTAGCCTGTTTTATTAGACCCATACGGCAGTTTTCATGTTTTTGACCTGGCTTGGTGATGTGAGTTGGGGAAGAATATGCACTGATGTATGTTGGCTTCGAAAGAACATATGTAGGTCATGATTATGCTCTATTCCTTTATTAGCACGAACTAATATATTTAGTAGTGGTAAGTGGTGCATGTATCTACGGCGAGTACAGCTATGAAGATGACTTGAAAATTTGCTGTCATCAATTTTTACCTTCTTCCAGTTAGACATTTATGATTTATGTGTACTTATTAGCATTATTTTAAAAACTGGATTGGAAGTTAGAATTAGATTCAATCAAAATGTCATAATAGAATAAAATTAAAAATTTTGAAATATGAATAAAAAATTATTCTATTTAAAGTTAAATTAAAAAAAGAAGACTATTAAATAAAAAAATTGATTGATTTGAATTACAAAATTGAGTAACTAAATAAATGGATGGATTTTTAATTTAAATAAAAATAAAAAATTTATTGTCGTTAATACAATTGTATTATATTATTATACATTAAATAAAATTTAAATTTTAAAGTCAAATTTTATAAATTAATTAAGTTTTTTAACTTTCATATAATATTTTTAAATTTAAATAATATTTACTAATAGTTTTAAAATTAAAATTATTTTAAAAATTTTTATGTTTAAATAAAATTATTCATAATTCTTATTCATAATTAAATGCATAATATTAGATTAAATTATTCTTACTAATAATTAATATTAAATAATTAAATAATATATATTTGATTGATAATAAATCAGACATAAAAACATAAAATAAAATTATTTTTATGATTTTCAAAGTTATAAAAATTAAAAATGGACAGATTAAAATTTCAAATAAATAAATTTTTATTAAATTTAAATATAAATTATAAACATAAATTAAAAAACCTTAAATTTTTATCAATTTATATTTAAGGTTGATTGTAAAACGATTTGGTAATTTGCTTTAATAGATGTGATAATAGACTGCCTCTCTTTCTGAACTTTGTCTATACATCTCTTTTCGTAAGTGACACCACATCATGAGAGGGGAAATGCTGAAATGCATGTTGCAAGGTTCCAGGTTGGAGGATCATGGTCCATGGACATGGATTCCTCCTTTCTTTCCTTTTTTTTTTCTTTGGGTTTTTAACTGTCAATGCTAATGATCTCACCATATTACATAATCCTACCTCTCTTTTATTTCTGGTCCAACATAAGGAACGATTACATGCTTTTCTCTACTCTCTCTTGCTGGCTCTAACTTTCTAGTTGTCTTGTACACGATTACGCGGACAAACGATGATGGGGTATCGCTTCAGCGTCCTGGTCGTCGGGAAGTAAATAAGCTTATCCTTTTCTGCAGGAACCCAGCTGTCAACAAAACCCAAAGCCCAGGTAAGCTTCATGATATGACCTGTTTGTTATGGAAGAATAATTTGGACATTTTACCTCACATGTGTAACTACGTAATGGATGAAAACGGAAAGCTCTACTCTAGCAAGCTCATATCCTGGGCATAACCTTGGTCCTCCGCCAAATGGAGTGAACACATTTGGTGGGCATGTTCCCGATGAGTTCTGTTTCATAGACACAGAGATAGGAATCATTTTTTATTGAATATGACTGTAGATTTATGGGTGTTTCAAGAGTTCTATCTTACCTGCCATCTCCAGGGATTGAAAGTTCGAGCATCCTTAAAATGGTCGTTGTCCAGATGCACGGCTCGGAATGATGCAAAAACCTTCCAACCCTTAGGAATTGTGTAACCTAATTGGTGTTTTGATTGCAAAAGATATAATATTTTAGTTGACTTATATAATCCATCACTGTAAATTGTCAACTTGACGTTACCATTTATATTGATGTCTGTCATTGCTCGTCTAAATATCCCACCGATTATGTTTGCCATTCGCAAAGTCTCATTAATAACCTGAAAATCATAATGAAGATCAAAAGAAGAAACGTCATCATAGAAAATAGTTAGGGAGAGCCTCACTTACACACTGAGTGAAGTGCATTGACTTGTACTCGCTCCACTCAATAGCCTCACTCTCGCCCTTCTTTAATCTAATCTGATCGTGCTCCTCCTGCCACATCAAAGCATGAACATTAATGCCGAGACTTGAGAGCCAGCCCTAAACAAACTTCTTTTATCTTCTTGCAGGCTAGAGCACTGTTTTTAAGAGCCTCATTAACTTTCCAAGGTGGCCTATGGGCCTCAAGCATAGGGTTACAGAGCAAAATCTGATCCAAAGTAAAAATAGACAAAATAATAATTCCAGCCCATTAAATGCTCCTAAACATCAAGCCCTACAAATGGTCCTGCCAGATCCAACGGTGGCCAGTTTAACCAGTGAATGAATCAAGATGAAAGGAAAAACAATCTGGGTCCTAGGAATCCCGAAAGGGTCTCAGCCAAAATTTGGTAGACTTTTTGATGTCACTCTTGCTTTAACATTTACACCGTCTCCTGGAAATCAGCACCCAACAGCGTTTCCGCCCCACGAAAATGGACTTGGACAGACCGCTACTATCTGAGAGGGAGTTAACCCAAGGTGGTGAAAGGGTGTTTGGGTCATTTTGGGAAAGACAAGTTGGTCAAAAGACTGTGACTTGGTGGGACTAAGGACTCAGACAGGAAGAGAAGTATTCTCAGCATAACAAGGCGTGCAGTTGGGGAAGCTATCATTTTGTCCCGTTAGTAAAACGAATGCTGTTTTCTACTTTGACCTTTTCCTTTACCTTCCAAAATCCCCCAATCCATACTTTAGACCCAAGGAAGAGGACGAGACGAAGGTTATTATGATATCCCAAATAAATATCATGTGAGCTTAACAATAATAGTGTTCAGAGATATGAACCAAGTCATAATCAGACTAAAACAAAGCTTTTGTGCTTGGAAAACAGATCTAACGTAATATTTTTCGAGATTAGGTTCAAACCCTATCCATTGGCAAAGGATTACTATTATTATACTATACTACATGTAGTCTGGGACACCATCTGATTAGTTAAAATCCAGCTATAGCCGACCACACAAGGAAATATCACATTCCACCTAAAAGAAACTAAAGCACGAAGGAGAAAGAACATGGGGGGGATGGGTTTTGTGTGGCCAAATTGGCTTTTGGTTCGTTTGCTGCAAATGGTATTATCATCATTCTATCTTCTTTTTTGAGTGAACTCTTTATCCCACCACCCAATCTGAATGGCTGAGAATCCTACAAGAGAAATTGAGGCCAACCAAGATAATCATAGGAATTTGAGTCCCCACCACTCATCTTTTTTCTTTCCCAAACCCATCCACCGGCAACCCAAATAGAAGATTAAAGTAACGAGTTAAGCGTATGAAGTTATGTCTGTTAAAACTATATAATAATAATAATAATATGTTATATATTGATGATAGAAAACGACTCTTACCTTAACCTCGGCTAAAGCTAGCGGGTTCTCGGTTAAGAACTTGACGGCGAGAGTCATAATAATAGATGTAGTCTCGTAACCGGCTACAAGCAAAGCCACGAAGAAGTCAACAATTTGGTCGTTGGAGAAGCCGTCTTCCGCCCCCAAAAGCGCTGCTAACATGTCCTTCTTTCCCATTCCGACTTCACCTTCTTTTCTTCTTTCCCTCACC
This sequence comes from Erythroxylum citrifolium, assembly GCA_026284465.1. NCBI lineage: Eukaryota > Viridiplantae > Streptophyta > Magnoliopsida > Malpighiales > Erythroxylaceae > Erythroxylum > Erythroxylum citrifolium. Next base: position 23,318,038 of record JANKOE010000206.1, on the reverse strand, counting down.
ACCAACCCCAAAGCCTCCGCCACCTTAGTTCTTGCCTACAAGCATCAAGCCAAAGACTTTTAATTCATACACAAACAAACGTGAAGAGAAACGATAAACAGAGACTGAAAGAGCTAGACGTATTCACTTTAATGGCACGGCGATAGGTGGTGGAGAAGAAGGGAACAGTGAAAAATCCGTCGATGAGAAGAATATACTCCTTCCTTAAGCTCTCAGTCCATTCACCTGGATCCACGCTCATCAACTGCTTCATTGTTAAGTCGAACGTTATCTGCGTAGAACATCACCGCCATACCCCAAAAGCACACAAAATTACATTAGTTAAGTTCTCCTAAAAACATTTAATAGAAAGATTACAACGTGAGTTGTCATAATAAGATCACATGTGTAACGGAATAGACTAAAGAGATGACAGTAACCCGACACCATCAAACCAAGTCACGACAATTAATTAAAGGGTCATTAATCAAATCATTTAATTAATGCCACACCCACTCGCCGTGGAATTCTGAGTCAGACCCACCACCATTTCCATGGTGTAATGAGTTTGTAACTCGGACGAGCCACCTCCGAGTTAACTCAGCATGACTAGAGCTTCCCATATGGTACGGTGAGTGGTGCAAATAGAAGTACCTTCTTGGCCTCGTCCAAGAGGAAGACCCGGTCTGACCAGGAGTTCAGGTTGAACCGGATGAGTCGGTCCATGTGAACCAAAAGATGGTCCTTAATAATGGAATAGTTAGCGAAACTCATGGTTAAAGAATGCATTCGTTTGTGAAGAGCACCCTTCATTAACAACAACGAATGCTTTCCAAGCAAGTTGGATATGGAGCTCGGGTAGTCACAATCAAACAACTTCCCTTCATTTTGCAAGATGAACCGGTTAGTCTCCGGATCAGCCGAAAACACAGTGGGTTCACCCAACACGTGGGAAGTAAAAACCAAGCCGAAACGCTTAATCCTCTCGTCCATGAAGGGTTCAGGGTTTTCGCTCTTGTAAGCAGATATCAGCTGAAGAGTCTCGCCGATCAACGGCAGACCAAGGCTTCCCGGCGGTATCCTGAGTCCCCGGTAACGTGAACGACGATAGAACACATATATAAACGCGGAGAAACAAAAGGAAATAAGGAAATAAGCAAGAGTTTCCATGGCAAAATCTAAAGGAAGTGTGAAGAGGGGTGAGTGAGAAAGGGTTGTATGCATGTGTATATGTTTACGGATACATGTACAAGTGTATATAATATATAAAGAGAAGTAGAAGCATAGGGACAAGGAGAAGAGGGCTATGGGTTTGAAGAGTGAAGTAGGAAAGTGCATTAATGGAGGGAAGAGAGAGCACACGAGGGGTATCTGATAAGAAATCTATCAAGGGAAGTGAGGCTGAGGCTGGGGCAACGGGACCTTGTTGGAGGTGAAATAAATGTCTGATATTTTTGACATCTGACTCGAGTCTGTTCTCATCTCACTCTTCTTCTTCTCTCATTATTTATTTATTTATTTGCTTGCCTCCGATAACTATAAGTCTAAGTTTTTTTTTTTTCCCACAAAATATTTTAGGAAAGTCTTAATTGTGCCTTTAAGCCATTTATTTTTAAACTAATTCTTGCTTGTATTGGATTAGCCCGTAAGGAATAAAATATTGACCAAACAGATTTCTCTATCTTCAAAACTCGAACTCGAAACTTTTAATTAAGGGATAAGAATGCCAAATCGCTCACACTAATCAAAGACTTTAAAAGATAAATTTTCCAAAAACATAATTTTCTCTTTTCTCGGGAAGAAAGTGTATACCATCTTCAGTAGTTGCTGGTGTTACATCCTATGTGTACACCATCTTTATTTTTTAAACAAATATTTTTAATCTATTAAATTATGTATAATTAAAGGATATAAATATTTATCTACTTAAAAAATTTCACATTATTAAATTATAGGAATAATTATTTTTGAAGTATAAATTTGCATTAAAAAAATGTGTTTTAATTAAATGTAATCATTTTGAATTTCTATTGAGATACTTTAATAACTCATAAAATAGAAATAAAAATGTCAAACATCCAAATGCCAAGTCTAATTTCCAAAAAAGATATGTTAAATCTAAGCATAGTTGATTTATTATAGAAATAATTTGGTTTGATTTCTCGGACTAGCCATTTTTATTATAGAAATTACTTTTTTTATTGGTTTGATTTCTCGGATTGGTATTGGCAAAAGCAAAAAGAATTGGAAAAAAAGAGTAGGGAGGAGCTGAACACCGAACATGCTCTCACTTTGCAAACCCTTTTTCCTTTTTAGCAACCTTCTTTAATTCAACTTTTTTATTTTTTTTTCTTGTTCATCACCATGGAATCATCATACGTACCCTTGGTCCACACCCTGTTTAATTACAATAAAGGCACTTCCTGCAATCACAAATTGTAAAAGTTCAAATGTTGTTATTAGGAGAGAAGCTATTTAATTTCTCAGGTTTCAATTTGATTCACCAAAACAAAATATCCTGATGAAATCAAAATTATTATTTTTCAATTCTATTTTTGTGACTTAATTACATCAGAAATTACTGATTAGTAAATTACCTCATAAAATCTGCCTTGAAACTTTTCTTCCTGCAAATAATATTAATTACCACTAATAATTAATTTGTAAACAAATTGGATAAAATTAAGAAAAGGGGACAATAACAAACAAAAGGGTACTTTGTGCTAATTGAGGTTTAAAGCAGATAGAATGTCATAATGGATATGCCCATGTGTCCCACGTCCAGCTCTATTCATTGCTATCCATCTCTGTTAAAGAAGTAAGTGGGGAATGTTAAGTGTCCTTTTTTTATTAATTATTGTCTTCTAGCGATTAAGATTCTGCCCAAAACATCTCTCCAACCCAACCCATCCCATCCTTTCTATTGTCATTATTAGATCAAATTTTATCAGAAAATTAAGTTTATCTCCCTCCCATCATCCAGCTTGGATGGGGCAAGACGAAGCTTCTATGAAAAAGATAATGCAAAAGGCCGATGCATATCAACCAGCCACGTAGATCCGTATGCATGAGGCCTTTTAATTTTGCATTTTGAGGTTATGACTCTATACATGTTCATCCACATGGTCCCCATTACAACCCATAACAACAATGTGCACTGATATAGAGACTCTGCTTCAAGATGATTAATTAGATACCAGTTTCATGGTATGGTAAGCTTGAAGACTCTTTTAAGTAATTTTTTGGTTCCTTAATTAGAGAAGACTCTTTTGTGGGTGCATGTTTTCTTGTTAAGTAATTCACACATGAGCTGTTTTATTAACTATATACTAATTGTTTACATGATAAACTATAAATATAAGATGTTAAATCAGTTCTTTTAATCAATTACTCATTTAAAACCAAAACTATTGCGATGTCACCTATTTAAATTTGGAATGGGAGCTTGTAATTTGTTAATATGATCTCTTTTTATTTCTTTTTTTATACGTATTATTAGAATAAAATCTTCGTGAGAAATTCCACTAAATTTCAAAATATTTTCTATATGAATTTTCTTTAACCATAATATTATTTGAAAAAAACTAGTTTAATATTTTTAAATGATTTTAAACAGTCATTATTTATCTTAATTTTAATTAACTAAATAATTTATCTTAATTAAAGAGGACGAAGTTTTTAAGAAGCAAAAGATCTGAAAAAAATTACTAGGATTAGTTTTAACAAATCTCTTATAAATTGAAATGGATATTAAATTAATCTCAATAAAATATTTCATATTAATTAGATAACATAAATCAACATTTAGTAATTGTACTGTGAAATTATAATAGTTTTATACATATCTATCTTAAATATTTCGGTTTATATATACTTGTATTATTTCATACCAATATAGTCTTTATCATAAGAGTTTTATTCTGCCATATAATTAGATTTATCCATTTATAAATAAGTATACACAATTTAATTTTGCGATTTTCAATTTCTAGTTAATTTTGTCAAGAGCCTTAATTGAATTATGAAATTCTTTATCTCATTGATAAAGATTCGTAATACTTTAGATAATTCAAGAATTGTTCCCAAATCCGTAATTTTCTCTACCTATTGACGATGATGTCATGCGGTTGTGGAAAACACCCACTAATTTTGAACCCCATGATCCTAACATTCTTAAGGCGTTTATCTTAATAGGCTTATAGGTCTTTTGAGACAGATAATAAACCAGATCTGCGGGATTAAGACAGAATGTTTAGTGTAGTGGCTCTGTCTTCAAACTTTAGTAAGAGTTGGATTAAGATAGTTTCTGTATCAACGAAACCATGTTAATGCTTGGTTTATTTTTAATTGAGATTGTTAAAAGTAGCCCATACGATTAGAAGTGCAACCCTTAATTAGCTACACTTTTATCATGTTAGTGATCCATGTTCTCCTTTTTAATTATCTCCGTACTCCTTTGTGGACTATATATGATAATAACAAACCCAAAATACAATTTTGATTTCATTCCTGCGGGAAGATCGGAGCGTCTTTTTTCTGGTCATTGAGGACTCGAGTGGAAGACTGTTTTTTGCGTACGTGACATTTGAATTACTACTGTGAACCCAATTTGTCAAACGGGTAATGAATGAGAAGCCGAGTTGGTACAGTCCTGTCCTCTCTTTGATGTCTTCCTTTACGTGATAAGTGAAAGGGGTTTGTCATCGAAAATGGAAAAGGCTAAGCCACCTCCATTACTTCCTTAGCCTAGGCCTTAGCCTAGGCCACGAGGATTCCTTGCTTCATATGGGTAGGGACAAAGTATACACACATTAGGTTTGGTACCAGCAACTAGACTCCCATTGGCATTGCCCTGCCGACAGTATATTGTAAACTCACGTTAGCCAGAGATCCTACAGGCTTTCCATTAATAATAAACCTAATTTCAGAAGATAACCAAGACCTGAAGGCTGAAACCCCTTCATATATGAATGTGATTATTCTACATCAAGTTCTCGTTAATGGATATCCTGTTTTACAGTTGACTAATTATTTTCATTCCCTTTTCTTCATTTCTGTTTCTGGTTCATTGAGGTTCTTTTTAAACCAATGTTGATCAAGAAAAAAAATAATTAATTGAATTTGCAGACATTTTTTAACAATTTGCTTCTTCTTATCAGTTTAGGGGTAAGGTCCACATTCAACTTAAATCTTTTTTTAAAAAATTATTGCGCCCCTATTATTAAAGGACCACACGATCTTATCAAATCTTACATCCTATTTAACTCCACTGTATAAAGGGGACCAAAACAAATTCATTTCGTTTTAATTCAACTGTTGGCATTTAAACTCATGCATAACTTTCAGAATTAAAGATCGAATCTCCACTAAACTAGTTCGTTCAAATTGGATTTATGTTTTTATGTTAGATTTGGGCATGAATTAGCCGTTATCAATTGGTTCTAAAGATAGTATTCAGCGGACAAAATAACCTGAAAATAAATGTTAGAATATAAAATGTCTGCACATCTCTTAATTTAATGTAGTGAAAATTATTATAAGATCCAGAGAATGATAATCTAATTCTATATAGTATGCTCAAATCAATGCACCAATCTTCTCCTTATATGGTATAAATTTTTAAAAATTAAGCGATTCTAATAGTTCTATAAATGTAGACTTTTATGTCATCCACCTTGCGTTTCATATTTTCCTTCCTGCTCTCTCTGTGTCGTGCAAAATCTGTACAGGCAGATTCTACCTCCATCTTCTTTGGCAGTTTCTTAGATATTAAGGTTTTGTTGGGGTCCATCAGATGCCTCCATATATTATAATCTTCTAATCGAATAAATTATAAAATACCTGTTTTTCTTAATTAATACAACAACAAAAAACGAAACACACGAGTTCTTGAACCGATTAACTAACACAACATGAAAAAGGAAACTGTGATTCTAAGTCTTTAAAAATTATTCCAACGATAAGGGAAGAACTGTAAATGGAGAGAGATAAAATGTCGTCCTCTAACCGAGTAACCAAACTACATACAAAGTGTAGTTTGATAATGCTACGAGAAGCGTCAAGCTTTCGCTCGCTGACATCATCCGTCCATAGACAGGACAGTGACGTTTGGAGTACTCAAAAGAAATGGTCAGCCACGAGACACGAGGTCTGGGTCGCACGTGTGACAAAAATGTACTTGCTTTTGTCATGTTTTTGTGTGCAATTTCCAATATCTCATAATCTCCACAGTCCACACGAATGGGTATGACAGGCATTACACGTGAGGTTCCACTTAAATTGCTCAGAGGGACAATGACTGTGGAAGAGAGTTACAAAGTGACAACGCCGATGGACGGGTACATCAGATCCTTGCAAGATCTCATATAACATGGAAGAAAGAAAGTATAAGAAATAATCACAATTTACAAACCAGATTTTCTTTTCATTCGTTCAAACATTAGGTTTATTAGTTTGGGGATACAAGGCAAAGGGATCCTTGTAGGATAAGTAATTTAATTTTTTATGGTTTGTAATTTAAAAAAAATCTAAAAATATACTTAACATGAATATTATATATTGAACAATCAAACATTATAACCGAACTAATTAAACTTTAAGAGATCAATTCAATCGTCATGTCTGTAATATTTAATTGGTCAATATGTTTGCATTAATTTTTAACAAAAGTCTTAAAAAATTATGAAGATTTTTTTAAAATTTAAAGATTAATTTTTAAATTACTTAAATTATGGGAAAATTCCATTTTTTAGCACTTAATGAGGTTAAAGTTGATGAAAATGTAAATTATCATATTTAAACTTAAGTTATTTTTAAATGACATATTTATACTATAGATAGTTTTGAGGACAAAAATTACGATCAATTTACTTATTTTCAATGAGTTTAACCTCAATCCAATTAGTTTTCGAGATAATGATTGGATAAAAAAAGTGACTAAAACATAAATATTATCCTATCAACACTTAGTTGAATTCCTTTTAAGGTGGAAAAGGTTCGATAATATTTAATGAGGGGTTATATCTAATAGACCCTCGTGCAATGTGTTACACAAAAGAATTCACAATTCTTCGTATTTAAAAATCTTGTAGAATGGAATCAATCGTACGTTTTTGTGCCTGTTTAGTTGATTCGGAAAGCATTGCTGATAAAACGATTAGGTTTCTGATGTAACTAAATCCACTGTTGCTGGGTCAAGCCGGATGGTCGATTGGGCTCTCTTTGGCTAGGATAAAATTTTTAGTAGATTGACCGTGATATTTTCTTATAGTGGCAAGACCCTAGAAAGGAAACTGAAGTTTCTACAAACACAGTAGTTTCTAACTTGGAGAATCTTCAGAGAAGTGTTTAACCTAGTACGAAAACTCATTGTACATGGCTAGGCTTTCGTCGGATTGCCACTCCATGTAGTAGGGGGTGGGGTAGATTCCCATTGATAGGAACCAGTAGCTAAGCTTGCAGCCTTTCCCATTGGATGGAGGGAGTATATACCGAAATCCCATCCAACCCAATTTTAAAAACACAACTATTTGTGCTTAGTTTACATGTGAATGCTGATTGATATTGCCGGCCAAATTCCCCTCCAATCCTTAAGGTTTGTTTTCTTTGTCCCTAATCAAGTAGGATTAGACATAACCCAACTTTATTATTGTCTTCCAAATCTAGCATCCTTTGCTCTAAACACTGCAGCACATTTGGACTTTCTTTACCTCCGCTCTAATCATTTTTCTAATCGACTATCTTATGTCCAAAGTTAATAAAGTTGCTGTTCTCTTTCCGTTGACAAAGAAGGGTACAACAGCAAAAGGTATCGTTATTGGTGTGTGGGTCCATTTGGTATCTTTTGATTTAGAGGGCGTTCTCTTTGCTCATTGCTTGAAAACTAGGGGACAAAGCCTCCTTTAATTAATTACCTACACATACTTAGCCCGTATATGAGGAATCCTTATTGTTCGCTTAATGCCTTCCTACCATCTTTTTGTCGATTCATTGTGCCGTTCTTTAACATTGAAATTGATTTTGCCCATCAAATCTAAATCTGCAGAAATCTTCTACTGACATGTTGATGTGGACAAGGAAAGATTCGTTGCGGACAAGACGGATTCCAGATTTTAACAAATATTTCCATCTACACAATAAACATAAGCCTAACATTTGTAAGGAAGAAAACAAGAAAAAGATAAAAGACACTCACCATGTACAAAAGAAAAACAGCTGAGTCGCTCTTAGAATCTGTTGATATATTAACATCTAGCGATGTAATTCTCTTGCCTTTTATTCTGGCTCTAACTTATTCTTATTTGATTTAAGTCATTCATTCGTAATGACTTGATTAAATAGAGACAGGTTAGAGCCAGAATAAGGAGGACAGAAGATTTCAGGACTTGAATCAAATAACAACAAGTTAGGGTTAAAATAAGGGAACAGAAGATTGGGTAACTTCTACGTTACAAAGCATAAAAACAATGCTCCTATCTTTTACTGAATGACGTGGCAAATATTGAATATTAAAAAGCAAAACTTAGCGTAGCATATTAAAAAGGGGAGAGAAATCGCGGCCCACCGCACGTGGACGGGCGAATGTGTGCGACAAAACCCCGACATCCTCAGGAGGTGAAAGGAAAATGCTCACTGAAAAATAATGGGAAGCCATGTTATGAATCCTCCTGGAACTGACGTTAGAGAATGATTAATGCTGGAGATCATGCAGACTACAATCATAGAGATTGAATTATAAGGTAAATCATGATTAACATCAAATCCATTGGTTTCATGTAGGAATTTGGTGGGGTCCCCCTCCCGTAGCTAATTCCCTGACTTTAAAAAGTAATTTGGTTTTATGATTTGTGCTGTTTTAGGTTGCTGATGAATCATGTATATAACCACTTTTGTCGTCCACTTTGGTGTGTCTCTCTGGCGACCCCAAATTTTCACTTTCCGGCGACATGCTTCGACACGACACGCGTGACATCATTTTCTTTTGAAGGATCTATACGATGTGTAATGTGTTGCACCCACGACTTCATATTTCTTTACCCATATGTTAAAAATGTGCATACTCCACCTTTAAAAGTTAGCTCAAAAGAAGGAGGTTTGTATATTATTATAAATTTTTGAATACCTTCATAGTTGTCCAATGTAGGATTCCTGACACACCCCCCTCAGTCTAGAGCAGGACTGGACATTTGATGGACATATTGGACAAAGAGATATAACCGGGCACCGCCCCAAACTATCGAAACAAACTGACTTTGATACCATATTAGAAAGTGCCTAAAAATTTAGATAAGAAAATAAGCATAAAAATATTTTTTTAAAAAAGAAAACTGAATATTACATATGGGTCACTACTCGGTTCAGATTTTGTAAGTACGAGTCCGAATTAGGTTAGGTCATTTTCTTAGTAGTGGATATGGTTGGGTCTTATTGAGTTGGATCAATTCAAATCCGGGTTGTATTTTTAGCTTTGGGTTAAGTTTGAGTCTGCCACGAATTGAATCCAACCAGCAGTAAGACAGACAGAGTTATTCTCATGGAACACATTAGTAGTTAACTGGAGTGGTAGGCCTCGACAGAAAGAAGTAAAAACCAAGGATCTTCTCTGTGTTGTCATGTCAGATTTTAATGGGCTAGTTATTAATGCAGTTCAGTAGCCATATTCAACGGAGAGCCCGATTACATGCATGTACCATTCTAGAACTGGACCCTAGTCCAATCACCTTGTACTTGTAACTGTTGTGCAAGTGACACTGAATGCCTCTTGCGAATAATCAACGACATAAGTAAATTGTTGAACCAATACGAGATTGGTGCTAGTTCAACGTCCCTGTTCAATATCGATTAGCTTATGAAATTTTATTATTTACCAATAATTCAAGGCATATCTCACAATTTTTTACCTTAATTTGAAATTTTCAATGTCTAACTAAGAATTACTCCCTGCTATACATGTCCCTAAGTGCTTCAAGTTATGTGAGCATTCACCAAGTCCTAAGTTATACATGAACTTTTATGTTGACAATAATTTTATCAACATTTCAATTGCATCTTCCAAAGTGTGAATTTTTTTTAACAAGATCTGGTCAGATACAATCAATTTTTTGATCTTGTAAAATCTCACATCCTTCACCACAACCTTCATTCATCTATCTTTTTCAAGACTTTTCATATTCCCCTTAAAGATAGTTGTATCCTTATTACTTATGGTAAGAGCATTAGTGACTGAATCTCTCCAACTATATATCTATGGTTTCTTGATGATCCATTTCTCTCTATCCTTGGCTATACCTTATTGATAGTTTCTTCCTGACATTATTCTATCTTTTGAACTATAATTTCTAACCTCCTTGATATCTATTCCAGGTTTTTCTAGTACAACTTATACCACCTTTGAATATTATTGCTCATTATTGACCATGACATATCATTTACACATATTTTCCCTAATATATGTCGCTCTCCAAACACTATATCTTTAAAGGTTACCCTAGACTTTTTTACCAAGTATATGAAATTTGTAAAATTCTATGCTTTTGTGTTTGTCATCTTTGACAAAGCTCCCCTTATGAAGTTTCTTTATCTCTTACTCACAATTATGATTTATTAAAATGTACCATACTATAATACTATCATCAATTTGCCCTGAAGATTGAGAAACAATCATTGATCCTTTCCATTAAGACATAGAAGCCATACTGTAAATTTTATTTTATCATAGTCAATGCACCCTTTATTACCTTAAACTGCCCATCATTTAAAAAGAGTACTTATAGAAATTGGATTTTTTTGAAGCTAAAAAACATACTAGGGATTTAATGTTTTAATTATTTTATCATGCATTTTGATTTGCATTGAGCTACTACCTTTGACATCACGCTCTCTATCATATAAACACTAACGATACACGTTAGTGTTTATTACCTATCAATTTACAGAATCACAATTGCTCACAGTTAAAATATCACTACCTCTTCCATCCTCTTCATTGGAATTCTCCTGAACTACAACAACACTTGCCTTTTATTTGCTTCCCTTTTCTCATTTTCATTATTCTACTGTATATGGTCCCTCTTAAAGTGCCTTTGTTGGACCCCAAAATTTTCTTGAAATTTTGATTTATTAAATGAGAAATTTGTGGTTAATTATTCTTGTGCAAAGAGAAAGAAAATTTAAGAATGTAAAGTGGTATATGAGTTTAAGATAGGTGAAATATGCTTTTGTTATTGATGTTTATGATTAATTGTGGCCTAAAATGGTGTTTTGAGTTTAAATAGAATTGATAGTGAATAAATTGCTTTAAATAGAGTTGAAAAGAAAGAAATGAGTAGTGAAAGTGT
>JANKOE010000206.1:23122439-23135107 GCA_026284465.1 Erythroxylum citrifolium | reverse complement strand
TCAATTTCCAGAACTTGGTTCCTTGAGCACATAGCCTTCTGAATTATCCCCAAAATCAATAACTCAATTTTTCTGATGAGTTTTGGAGGCTTCAATCTGACATTCACCTTCTTTTTCTTCTTCAACTTAATTTTCATTGCTAGATCTTCAGCTAACTTCATAACAGCAGGTTTTGCAAAAAATTTACCCCAACACTAATTAACTCATTCCTCTTAGCCCCCTCTTTCTTTTTCCTCGAGTATACTCTCCATATCCTAGGCTTATTTATGTTTCTGTTATTAGTCCTAACATTGCTCCTTTTTAGAAGAGCAGCCTTGTCCTCAAGGCTGCAATGAGGAAATTGATTGCGAAGAACGAATTCGTCCTCCCACAGCCTTCTTTAGTTGAGACATATGAAACACTGGATGAACTCTAGAATGTAGTGGAAGTTTGAGTTTATATGATACTGCTCCATATTTTTCTAGAATTTGGAAGGGGCCAAAATACCTTGCCGCTAGCTTTTGATTAATACGTCGAGCCACTATCAATTGTTTGTGGGGGTGGAGCTTAAGAAATACCCATTCTCCCACCTAGAAAGATAGCGGATTTCTTTTCCTATCTGTATATTTCTTCATCTAATCTTGTGCTCTATGCAAATTGTATTTGAGTTGATGCAGTGCCTAATCTCTATCCACTAACTCTTTAGCCACTGCCTCTACCTTAGTTTTTGCTTGCAAATACTAAACCAAGGTTGGGGGTTTCCTCCCGTAAACCATTTCAAAAGGAGTTGAACCCGTAGACACATGGAAAGTGGTATTGTACCATAGTTCTGCCCATGAAATCCAATAAGACCAATTCTTAGGTTGTTCAGAAGCAAAACACCTCAAGTAGGTTTCTAAACATTTGTTGAGAACTTCGAATTGTTCATCCTCTTTGGATGATAAGAGGAGCTCATTTTAAGCATACTACCCTGTAGTTGAAACAATTCCCTTAAAAAATAACTCACAAAGAAAGGATCACGATCACTTATGATTGATAACGGAACTCTATACAGACGTACTACTTCATTGACAAACACTTCAGCCACACTTTTAGCAGTATAAGGATGCTTTAATAGAATGAAATGGCTATATTTAGATAGCCTATCCACAACAACCAGCATTGCTTCATATTCTTTAGACCTAGGAAGTTCCGTGATGAACCATTGAGATATCTTCCCAAATCTGGTTGGGAATTGGTAAAGGTTGCAGCAGACTCCTAGGAGATGTGGCAGCATATTTTTGCCTTTGACATGTGTCACAAGACTTAACAAAGTCTTGAATGGACTTCTTCATACCAATCCAATAAAGATTGCTTGCAATTCTCCTATAGGTGCGCAGAAAACTTGAATGGGCTCCTATAGGAGAAGTATGAAACTCTTTTAGGAGTAAAGAAATGAAAGTGAATTGAGCTGAAATCACTAACCTTCCCTTATACAAGAGAACTCCTTGGTGCCATAGAAACCCTGTTCTTGAAGTTAGATTTCGTTTTAAATCTTTTATAATACCACTTAAAATAGGATTTTGGTCCACCTCTTGCTGAAGGATTAAGCTATCAGCCCACAATGGATAAGAAATAATGCTCTTCAATTCACCTTCTTCATATACCCGTGACAAAGCATCAACAACTTTGTTTTCTGGACTTGGTTTATAAATGACCTCAAAATGATAATCCAAGAGCTTAGCCATCCAACATTGTTGGTCAATAGTGGACACCTTTGTTGCAGTAAATGATGAAGGCTTTTTTTGGTCTGAATAAACCACAAATGGTCTGCCCAACAAATAATAGTGCCAATGATGTACTGCTAACACTAATGCCATAAGTTCTTTCTCATAAACCAATTTAGAGAGATTTCCTTCAGATAAAGCTTTGCTAAAGTATGCAATCGACCTCCTATTTTACATCAAAACCACACCTACCTCTTGCTTGAATCATCACATTCCACCTCAAATGATTGGGAAAATTCTGGTAGAGCTAATACTAGAGATGTAGTCAAAGCCCTTTTTAAGGTTTCAAAAGACTCCAAAGCTATTGAGTTCCAATGAAACCCTTCTTTCTTTGTTAGTTTCGTGAGAGGTTTTGTTATTTTACTATAATTCATAACGAATTTTCGGTAGTATCCTATCAGTCCTAAGAATCCCCTCACCCCCTTCACATTTTGAGGAATGTGCTAATTCATAACGCTTGAAACCTTAGCTGGATCAACCGCTACCCCTTGTTCGAAAATAACATGACCCAAATATTCCACTATTCTCCTTCCAAAACTGCATTTCTGCTTATTAACCATAAACTGATTTTTTTAAGACCTTCAAGACATTCGTTAAGTGCAAAAAATGTGTATTCCAATCAGCACTATATATTAGAATGTTATAAAAAAATATGAACAAACTTCCTAAGGAAAGGTCTGAAAATATCATTCATTATTGGCTAAAATGTGGTTGGTGCATTGGTTGTTTTGAAAGCCGTTTTATGCATGTCCTCATTCTTGACCTTAATTTGGTGATACCCTAATTTGAGATCTTGTTTAGAGAAGAATCCTGCACCATGCAGCTCATCTAATAGTTCATCCACCACCGGAATAGGATACTTGTCTTGTACAGTGACCCTATTTATTGCTCTATAATCGACACACATTCTCCATGAGGCATCTTTCTTCTTGACTAAGATTACCGGACTGGAATAAGCACTAGAACTAGGACGAATGATGCCCATCTGTAACATTTGTTGCACCTGCCTTTTAATCTCATCTTTGTGATGGTGTGGATACTTATACGCTCTCACACTAATAGGATCTTGTCCCTGCTGCAAAACAATAGAATAAAAGTGGTTTTGTTCGGGAGGTAACCCTTGAACCTATTGGAATACCTCTAGAAATTGGTTCAACACCTGGTTTAGCTCCTCTTTCTCTTTTCTGTTAAGCTAAATCTGTTGCTCCTCCATTATAACTACTCCTTCAGCTGATATGAAATTATCACTTAAGATTGCAAGAAGACCATGTAAAGATTCCGAATCCTTAGGTGGCACATTTCCTCTTCTCGGTGTTGCCTGGAGTACTGCCTTGCCACACAATTGCACCTTTTGTCCCTCATGTTGGAATTGCATGGTCATCTCCTTCCAGTCCAGGATGATCTTTCCCAAAGTTTGTAACCAAGCAACCCCTAAAATCACATCCATTCCTCCTAAATCCAGAACATAAGTATCAACCTTCCAGTCAATTTCTCCCACCCAAATAGGAACCCCTAGACACCTTCCTTTAGTAGCCACCTTATGGGCATCACCCAATCTAATGCCTAGTGCTTTATTCATCCCTATTGTCAACCCAAGGCCACTAGCTAGCTCAGGCGAGATGAAATTATGGCTAGCCCCACTGTCCACCAGAATCACAATCGGAACCTCGTGTAACTTCCCTTCTAACCTCATTGTTTTAGTTTAGAGTACCAGCACTTCATTAACCCCAAACACTCCTATGGTTCTGCACTCTAAAGCTATCTGACCCTCCTCTTCTGTCTCTGCCTCCATTGCTATAATTTCTCCATCTTCATTCAATGTTTTGTTGTCATCCAAAATTAGCAACCTCAGTTGTCTCTCAACACATTGGTGTAGAAGGTGGAATCTATCCCCACATCGGAAACAAAGACCCTTAGCCTTTCTATCCACAAGTTCTTGGTAAGAGAGGTGACATAACTCCCTGTTCCTCTCCGTCGACACTCTCTTGTCTCCCTCCAACCTCCTTATCGGTGCTGCTATAGGTGGAACAGTAGTTTGGTTCTACATATAGAATTCGGGTTGGGACTTGAATGTTTCCAGGGTTCTTCCTGCCCCAGATCCGCCAGTATATCTCCCTCGACCCATTGGGTTTGGGTTCCGTCTCCCTATGGTTCGAGTTGACCCAAAAATTTATCCTAAAAGGACTCCATCGGTGTTGAGTCCAGGCATGCTATCGAGAACTTAAGTTCTCGGTATCTCCATATTCACCATTCACCTCATCTTCCACTGCCCTCGCGATTGTCATTATCTGATACCTGTTTACCGGCCCAAACATACACACCCTTCTTCGTATATTAGCTCGCAACCCACTCATAAAGAACCCCATAAATTGCTCCTCTGGTAATCAACCCACCTGTGACGAGATGAACTCGAAGGCCTTAATGTATTCTTTAACTGTGTCAGTTTGTCGCAAATATGACAGCTCTTTAAACGGGTTATCAAATCGTCTCCCTCCATAACGATCAATTAGAGCTCTCTTAAATTTTTCTCAGCCTAGCTCCTCCTCCGTCTCCCTCAAAAGGTTAAATCAATGTATGGTTGACCCTTCCATACTTAAAAGAGCTAGTTTAATTTTCACCGGTTCTGGTATTATGAAACTCAAAGTATACTTTCGCCCTAGTAATCTAAACCACAGGGTCAGACCTGTCAAACATGGGTAGTTCTACTTTACGTACCGACATCCTATATCCCTCCATAGTGTCATAAGAATGCTCCATTAGAGTTGATTGCCGAGAATGTTGGGTATTCCTTTCACCAGTCGTAGTTTGCCCCCTTCTTAAGACATCACTCCCTTATCCTTCTTCTAGTCTCTTACCCATCATTTTGCTCATTTCTAGTAGCAAGGCTCGCTGCATCTCCCCCATTTCCATTTTCATGGATGATGGAATATCCTCAATTTCAGCCTCCAAATTTGCCATACGGGATTCCAATAATTCTACCCTATCGGACATATTGGGTGGCATCAAGGTTGGTTTCTCTAAATTCTCAATTCTTTAAAAGTAAACTGATCCTCTCTTCTGATATTGGTTCCGGCAGGTTGGACCAATGATAGAACTCTAGCTTAGTATGCTAGAGATAGTGTATATTATTGATTATAATAAAAGATCTCTATTGCTATTACAAGGTGATTATCCTGAGCACCTCCTCTTCCAGAGATGAATATAGCTTCTCAGAGAGAATACATATTCTCTCTGTCTATAGTATCACTCTTCTCTCTCCTTTCTTCCCGAATGTCCCCTCTCTCTACTTCCTCTCCCCTCTCAACTACTTATCTGTCTATAGTATCACTCTTCTCTCTCCTTTCTTCCTGAATGTCCCCTCTCTCTGCTTCCTCTCCCCTCTTAACTACTCATCTGTACATTCTGTTATAATCCCACCCTTGTGCCAATTCAGCCCCTCACTACTAACTAACTTTAACTAATTAACTTATTCCTTTCAACCCCCTCTTTCTTTCTTTTCAAGTATACTCTCCATATCCTAGGCTTATTTATGTTTCTGTTATTAGTCCTAACAGTATGGGTTGGATGTGTCCATAACAATGATGGATAAAGCTATATGGATAAACATGTAAGCTTTTGTAATCGTGTATGAATTGAATGATGATGTTTGAGGACAGATAAGTCCGTTAGTAGTCAAACACGACTATGCCCACCATGTAAGTCTCTGTAACCGTGTATCTCTATAACATTGAGTTTTGAAGGACATGATCACCATACACAGTCGTTTGGGCTTTGTGAGATATAAAATCTTATCTTTTTTAGATAAAAATAAGTTTGAAAATTATAAGTTGCATGAGGCATAAATATATAACAAAAGAAGAGTTTTAAAGTCCAAATGACATTTTTTAACTACAGTTTTATTGAATTTTGATTTCTAGGGTTAGTTGAGAGTAATATTCACACACACACACACACACACACACACAAAGAGAGAGAGAGAGAGAGAGAGAGAGAGAGAGAGCTAAACTCACTTTTAGCTCTAAAAACTTTCAGGATTGAATACAATTTGATATATCTCATGGAAGTTTTTAGACAACTAAAAGCTGCGATTGTTTTGTGAAGTGTTCTTAAGTTAAAGTCAATAGCTCGAAACCTTAAAAGCTTGTATCATGCTATGTTTGATTTAGTTGATTTATTGCCAAATTTTCCCCTTTTAAGTTAAAATTGTGTGTCTAATTTATCTTTTAGTGATCTATATCATTTAATTGGCTTGTTATTGGTTGAGTGTTTTCGTTGATCTTATGAGTGTTATTGCTCGGAGTCTAATAACTGGTATCAATGTCTTAGACATGGAGAGTGACAATAGCTTTATAGTGAAGTTGACATCAACCATTACTAAAGATGGAGACTTATAATAGATCTCTTGTATTGTATGGACCTTTATGATCTAATTGACACGGACAAAAGTATAAAAGATGATGTCCCGTCTAATTTGAAGAAGATGATAGATAAAGAGTGGGAGAAGACGAAGTAAAAAATATTAGGAACTATTAAACATTATATTGAAATCAGTATATTCAACCGTTTTTTTCCAAAAGATGGATCCTTTCAAACTATTAAAGAAATTGGAGGGTCTTTATGAGAGGAAGAATGCTTACAACAAGATCCACTTGATTAAAAAGCTTGTGAACCTAAAGCTGAAAGCTGGAAAATCAGTCTCGGAACATCTCAACAATTTTTAGGATATCATCAACAAGCTAACCATCATAAAAATCATCCTTGATGATGAGCTGCAAAACTTGTTCTTGTTGAGGTCCTTGCTGAATAGTTAGGAAGCTTTAGTTGTGACTATCAATAACTTCACTTCGAATGGTATACTTTCTTTAAATGTGATTAAAAATAACATATTCAATAAATACATTAAAAGGAAGAAGATCATTGTCGATAATGTCCACGCTCTTTTGGTAAAGAGAAAAGGAAGAAATAAGGGTAAAATTTCCAAAAAGTTGGGAAAGTCTAAGAACATGTCTAAGTCTAGAGATGGCAAGGAGACTAAGATGTGTCACTACTGCACCAATCTTGGTCATATAAAGAAGTTTTGCTATGAGCGGAAGAGAGACTATAAGAAATAAGACAATAAGAAAGATAGAGATGACAGTAACATTAAAGCAACAACCTCAAGCACTAATGATGAGATGTCACTAATTTATACAAATAGTGAGTGTCTCCACATTTTTCACTCAGATTTTTAGTGGTTTATTAACATAGGGGCTTTCACAACATAGTGACAAATTAGAGCTCTGTTAGCATTATCAACATAGTTGACATCCAAGTTCAAATCAAAGTTAGGTGTATATTAATCTTGAGAAGATTACGACACATTTGTGTCTCAATTTGTTGTCTATGAATGTATTTGACCAAGAAGGATATTGACACAATTTTGAAGATGGTAAGTGGAAGTTGTCTAAAGGAGCTTTAACAATTTCTTATGGTAGATTGTGCTACACCCTATAAAGAAGGTATGTGTTTGAGAATAAGGAGAATACTTCTCCAAATTTATGACACTAAATATTAGGATATATTAGTGAGAAGGGGGCTAAATTACTAGTTGAAAAATCACTTATCCCTTTAAAAACCATTATTTCCCTTAACCCCTATGATCATTGCATGGTTGGAAAGTAGCATTGAGTTTCATGTCATAAAAGATCTATTATAAGGAAGACCAAGTTGGAGTAATTATGGTCCTATTGCGGATGATTCCTTGGGGGTAATAAGTACTTTGTTACTTTTATCAATGATGTTACTCATAAAACTTGGATCTTCATATTAAAAATAAAATTTAGGTGTTTGAGACCTTTAGCAAATTTATCCATTGTGGAAAGGGAGATGGAGAAAAGTTTGAAGTATCTTCGAACAAACAATGGAGGCAAGTACACCTCTGATGATTTTGAGGACTATTGTGCAAGTTATATGTTGAGAGGATGAATAGAACCATTGTGGAAAAGCTTCAGTGTATGCTCAAAATGTCCAATCTACCAAAGTTCTTTTAGGGTGAGGCAATTTGATCTTAGCATATATGATCAACATAACTCCTTCAGTCCCTTTAGATCTTGGTATTCCTGAGAGTGTGTGAAAAGGAACATGTTTGACTTATATGCATCTAAGGGTGTTCAAATGCAAAACTTTCAAGTATATGCCAAAGGAGTAGAAATTGAAGCTGAATTCTAAGACACTTGTTGTATATTTGTTGGATATAGAGATGAGAATTTTGACTCTAAGCTCCATGACCCAGAAAAGAAGAAGATTATTAGAAGCTGAGATATAGTCCTTTGTAAGCATGAGATGGGTGCAGATCTCATCAAAGAAGACAAAACTACTTTCAACAATTTGCCTTTCAATAAAACTGATTCCATACATACGCTTGCTACCATTGATTAGCCTTTAAATGAAGAAGGCAAAGGTGCTGAGGTGGCATATGATGGTAATGATAAGGTATAACCTATTGGAGATGAGTTGCATGAGACACATATATGATTAAAATAGGTTTATGAGAAGCATGAGCAAAAGGAGCAACCTACTCAAGTGTTATAAGAAGTCTGAATTTAAAGGTCAACTAGAGGAAAGAAGCCTTCGATTAGATGCTTAAGTTTATAATATCTTCTAGTCACTATTAAGGGGGAGCTAGAGAATTTTCAAGAAGTTCAGACATTTAAAGACAAAGACTCTTAGCTCAAGGTAATGTAAGAGGAGATGGATTCTTTAAAGAAGATTCACATGAGATAAGAATGATACTAACATATTGACGAATGTGGATCCTAAAAGTAAGTTCGCGCTTTCATGTGATAAAAGGGATGGTTGATTTCTCCTTCGAGATAAGCTAGAGTGGGAGATTATTGTGTATCTAGCATCATTTTAGACATATTTGTTAGACCAAATCCACTAATTTTGGGCTATGAATGTGTTAGTTGTCTTCGTAGATTAAAAGAAATGAAGATCCAGTAGATTTGAAGTAAGAACCAATGAGTTAAAGTTGTTTCTAGAGCACACACACGTGTATGAGTTGCACATACTCGTGTTAATGGTGGATATGGA
Source organism: Erythroxylum citrifolium (assembly GCA_026284465.1). Lineage (NCBI taxonomy): Eukaryota > Viridiplantae > Streptophyta > Magnoliopsida > Malpighiales > Erythroxylaceae > Erythroxylum > Erythroxylum citrifolium. The sequence continues at coordinate 23,126,291 of JANKOE010000206.1, read as the reverse complement.
CATGTGGATGAACGTGTAAGCTTTTACAATAGTGTATAATTTGAATGACAATGTTGTGGGATATACACGCTTGTGTCATTGGTGAACACGTCCATGTCCGCTCACTATGTAATTATTCGAAACTGTGTATCTCCATGACGTCAAGTTCTAAGGGAACATTCATCGGTATAATTCTTATCCTTTTGATGTTAAAAGAAAAGATTAAAAGGAAAAAAGTTGCATGAGATAAAAACATATGACGAAAGAAGAGTTTCAGAGTCCATATAGTATTGTTCAAATACAATTTTATTGAAGTTTGATTTCTAGATTAAGTTGGGAGTAGTATTATGTATGTGTGTGTGCGTGTGTGTGTATACACACATATATATCAATTTGTACTCAATCTTGGAAGTTTTTAGAGAGTTAAAAGAGAGTTTAATTATAGTCATTTTATAAGATTTTTCTGAGTTAGAGTCAGTAGCTCTAAACCTTAAACGCTTGTATCTTATTATTTTTAATTTAGTGGATTTATTATTAATTTATCCCGTATTTCCATGTTAAAATTATGTGTTCAATTTATCTTTCAGTCATGTGTATCATTTGAGTGTTTTGTTATTGGTTAAGTGATTTCATTGATCATGTGAGTGTTATTGCTTGGAGTCTAACACTAAGAGCATCCTAAGCCATCTAAGACTGAGGCGATAAGATGGAATTGTTGAACAAAAAACTCAAATACATAGCATTAAATTCGAGAAACATTCCTAGCATTTTTCTTTATTTCTAGGTAGTTTGTTACAAAAGTAAAGCAAGCTTGGTGTTTTGTTTTATATTAAAAAATAAACAATACAAAGTATCGTTATCTATAGTAACCACTTTTCCTACTTATGACTTAAACGTACAACTCAAAAACTAAAAAAAATTAGCTAAATTATGTAGTCTAATAACTCCTCTCAAGTTACAATCCCAAATTGACAAAAAAATTAGGGTGTAAAATGACCATTGAAAGGTCTAACAAAGATGAACATGGAATAAATTAAGGTTGAATATAAAGTTGTTTAAAATAATCACCAACAATACCATAATCAATGTCAAAATGTTTAGTCTTTTTATGAAAAATTATATTAGCAATAACTACCTAATTATGACAATGTGAATAATTTAAGCTGGAAATCATTGACCAAATAAGAAACTCACAATAATTATAGTCCCATACTTCAGTATAATAGGTTGCTTTCTATTCTTCTATTAGACTAAATCTCCACCACTAGACATAGAATAGCCAAACAATGAATCTTGAATAGTTCTATAAGCACCGTAATATGCAACCATTGTAAAGTCACTCTGCATTAGAAAAACATCTTTTTAGTAACATTTTCACTAACATACTAGAAGAGATCAAATGGTTTTTAACGAGGGACTCGTTGATGAAACAAAAATTGACTCAAACGTTGTAATATTTAACTCACATTTTCTGTGATGGAATCTAGATACAACAATTTCTCAATTATCCTTCTACATTTTTCTGGCTTATTAAACAATTGATATTCATTTAAAAACATAATTAAACCTTTAAAAGAGGAAATTGTGCATCATTCATATTATCTAGTTTACCCTTTGGTAGATATCATTAAAAGAAATTGTTGACTCGCAAAAGTTTTTTAAGTCTGTCTTATAGTTACCAGGCTTAAAAATATTAGCATAATCAATTTTTTTTAATGAACATCTAATTTAAAGTTGTAATTATTGTTTGCATTACCTCTTTACTAGTGTTAAGAAACATCATATCATCAACATAATTTAATAAAGCCAATAACTTGTTCCCACTTACTTTAATATACAAGCAATAGTCATTCTTGGATTGAATAAAACCCAATACAAATAAGAATTTTGTAAATTCTAGGTTCCATTGTTTGAAGGACTACTTTAAATCTTAAAAATAAAAACATCATTTTTATTAACCTTTTTTAATTCAAACTTAATTTAAGTTGACCAATTTCACCTCCATGGGAGAAGACTCTGGGTTATCAGCTACAACTATCTCGTATACTTGTGAGTATGATAGCCTAGGTCTTTTTAGAACTTTTTGGGCATAACAATGTATTTGGTTGTTGATTGTATTTTTTGTTTTTTTAGGTGGTAAAATAACTCAAATAATAAAATAAGCAAAAGGGTTTCATCATCCCCCAAAGGCAAGGAACCCATAATGTAACTAAAAAGGAATCCAATGTCCATTCATAGTCATCCATATTTGAAATTCAAGGACCCTGAGCACAAAGAAAGGTATGCAATTCTTTCAAAGAGGTTTATTGATCCATAAAAATACTTGGACTTTTCAGTGTTAAAGGATTTATGATTGATGAATTATGTTGAAAACTTGCTTAAGGATGGTGGTTTCACATTAAGGTTAGAAAGGTGGGATTTAAGGAATTAAATTATAAGTTTTTGTCTACATTTAAGTTTGATGGTAAAGAGGTTAGGTATAGGCCAACAAAGTGTATCACATTTAAACTAGCCTCAAAACCATATAAAGTGTCATATAGTGAGTTTGGGTATCATTGCAAGGTATTGGATGAGATTTATCAGTCTTCATTTCCTATAAATCTACCTTCATTAGTTAATGTAAGGCCTAAGATATTACATTTTGATCATCAAAAGTTTTGGCATGACTTAACGGGGGAAAGTAAACCTTATAACTTGGCGAATTCAAGTGCACTTATTTCAAAATACACTTAGACACTATGATACATTGATGGATGAAAAAAAAATTAAAAGGAATAGGTAAAGGTGACAGCATATGAATTTTAATGATTTAATTCACTTATATTGCATGTGAAATGGGTTTAAATGTAATATAGGTGTTGCTTTGGTGGTTCAATTTGAGAGGGTAGCTAGTAGAGTGATAAGTAAGATTCTTAGTTCATCATTCATCACATGACTAGGAAGGAGCTTGGGTATTTTAGATATTAAAGGTGTGCTATTAATAAAGGACCACAACATGGAACCTTTAAACAAAAAGAATTAGCAAAGCATGTATATGTTGATCAAAGTGGATGGTAAGTGGGTATTAGATATGACACCTAAAGATGCCACTCCTCTAGTGGAGCCCTCTTAAGCCCTTAAATCTCCTTAAAGTCAAGCTCCACCAAATGTTGGAGGTTCATCATCTCATTCTCAATAAGGACAAGCTTCAAGAGAAGGAAATGGTGTTTAGACAATCAAGAAGGGTAAACCAACTCAAAAGTGAAGTGAGTCAAAATATGGCGAAGCAAAAGAATGCTGAAACAAATTTGGGATGGATCAAAGAAAAATTGTGCAGCTACTTTGCTCATCTACAGTTTCAAACCAAACTACTTCTAGCACATGAGCCAATAACGTTGGTTCTAAAAGATCCACACTAAAGGGAAGATGAGGAGAATCCACCTTTTCCAAGGTAAGTATGTTTGTTTTACTTCTTTGTATGTAGATTCATTCATTTAGCTTTATGATATATTAATTTAGTTTAATTTCATACATTGCATAAGCAAAAAAATTTATGCATTAGGTTATCTTTCATTTTAAATAAAAATTCATGCATTGTAGTTACAGTTTAGCATGTTTTTTCTCTTACATATTCACGCATTGCATCTTATTTTTTAATCTTATCACATTATACCATTTACTTTTACTTTTTATTGTTTGAGTTTTTAAGTTTGAGCTAAAATGGAAAAAACAATTATGCTCTAAGGCTTAAGAATATAAGGTAATACCTCACCCTTTACATTCTCTGATATTAATTTGCTACTTGTGGTTGGTAGCTAGAATTGATTAAGTTAAATAGGCAAGCTGTAATTTAAAAAGTAGAAATTATTTAAGTATGTTTGATAGGCACATTCC
>JANKOE010000206.1:23071212-23082751 GCA_026284465.1 Erythroxylum citrifolium | reverse complement strand
ACACGTGTCAAGAGTTGATAGCCTAATAAGTGTGCACACATCAATAGTTGTTAACACTAGATTCGATAGTTGCATTGGAGATGCAATTGGTATGATTGATACCTATCGGTTGAACTAAGGTGGCTTGTTGGGTAAATCCAAGGTAATTCTTAGGGATATCGGATATTGAGGGTTATGAATTCATGAAAATAATGGGAGCCATAATGTAACATCCCGTCCCCATACTAAAGGTTAGACCCCTACGATACGATACATGTGAGATATCAATGAGGGATTAAGAAAAATGCATTTTCATGCTTATGGATATTGTCAGCATACATATATGTGAATTTGAATCTTTGCACACATTAAAATAATTGTACATGCATTCATTGACTTTCCGAGTATAATTGATTGTTTGAACGTGAATATGACTTTTGATATGTTATTTTTTTAGAATTGTGGTTTAGTTACGTTGAAAATTGATTTGGGGTGTATATTTACTAATTTAGAATTTTTTGTGAAATTTAGGAAAATTTTGAAAATTTTGGATATTTTTAGACGAGGAAAAATGCCAAGTGGCAAGATAATTGATGAATAGTAGTAGAAATAAGAGTCAAATGATAATGAAAATTTTTATATGCGACATTAGGATTTAATGACATATGTCATTGAAAATTTGGAGTTAATTGGATTAGAAATTTGAGATAAATCGACTGGTTATTAAAGAGGACCCATTAGAAACCACAAGGTGGTGACATGTGGCAAGTGGCAAGTGTCACTTGCTGTGCCTTACACCTCATGCTCGTAACTTACCCTTGCAAGACCAATGTTCATTTGTTCTTCACTTGTGGCTAAAGGCTCTCTCCCTCATTTTTCTTCATTCTTTTTCTCCACCATCTACGACACTCTCTTCTCACCCTTTTAGCGTGAGCTTTGCATTAACCCTTCATTTTCTACTCCAAAATCATGTTGCCTTCTTTATTTATCACAAAAGACCTAACTATTCCACCTTTAAGTGGTGATGCACGTATGAGAGAGGGAAGCTAGGGTTAAGTGAGATCTTGAAGAGTTTGAAGGATTGGAAGGAAAATCAAGTAAGTAGCTTATTAAATATCATGGGTTTTGTTAAATGAAGCATTTATGATGATAGTTAGAAGTTATTGACATGAAATGGTGTATAGGATGAGTGTAGAAAATTAAAGAATAAAAAAAGTGGTATGCTCTGTTTTCTGTTTCTTCGCTGTGCATGTAAATGAAAGCTTTAAGGATGATCAAGAAAATAGTTTTTGAGTTAAAGAGTAGTTGTAAAATGAAGATCTGAGATGGGAATGAGTATATAAATGATAGTTGGAGGAAGAGAGTTAAGGAAAATGCAGTGAATGGTGAATGTAGAGCATGAAAAAGTCAACTACTGATTTTTATTTTTCTTGATGATTTCGATGGAACTTGGGTAGATTTGCTAATTTAGAGGTAGCGTAAATTGTGGTGAATGAGTTTAGTGAAATGAAAATGACTAGAATAAAAATATAAGTGTTGGATTTTGAAAAAAATGGAAGTCTGAAAATTCTGGGAATGAATAATAAGAGAGAGTTGAATTTTTGATCTAAATTTCGATGAATTTACTATACTGATCCAGGCAGATTTTGACAAAATGTTCTTCATAAAAGTTGTAGATCTTTCTTTTAGCTTTCCATTGATATAAAGTTTGTAAATTTTGAAATTCTAGATCAAAAGTTATGGAGGATTGAAGTTGAGATGTCGGTGGAGAAGAAGAAGTGGAATAGCACCGTCATGCTTAGTGAAAATGAATCGTCATGCATAAGCACGATGGTGACTTTGGTGATAAATGGGAAAATGCACCGTCGTGCATGACCATAATCGTGCATTTGAGGTTTTCTCTTTTTCTAAACAGTCTTGCTTCTTTTGACCATAACTTCTTCTCTAGACCTCCAAATGATTTGATTCTTGAACCATTGGATTCTTAAGACATTTTTCTACCTCTACAAAAAAATTAGTAGCATTCTGAATTGATTTGAAAAAGATTGATTGAACGAAAGTGAGATAATCTGTTGGAATGGTATGAGCTGGTGTTGTTTTACTAAACGTACTTTGGTGTTTTGATTATATCTGGATCTATAGGATTCCAAATGAGATGATTTTTGATTTAGCGTAAAGTAGAGAAATAGTGCTACAAACCATATGAAAAAGTTGAATTGTGATTCAGTCTCTAAGATGCTCAAATTTTGAATGGAAATTGTGTATAGTACATTGTTGTTGAATATGAACAACCTGAAAATGTTTGAGGCATATCATCCAAACTATTAAACCAAATTTAATGATTTTGGTGTCAATATAAACATAAGACATTGAGGAACACTTTCCTAGAAGAGAGTAAGACCAAATTACATCATTTTCACCTTCTGATTGAATGTGAACTGTAGACCCAGAGGTTTGGAATTTTGGAGAATTTATAAGAAGAAATGAGAGTTTTGATAATGTGTGATCATGTAATGTTGGAATAACACTAATGAGTGAATTGATGGTATTAAAGTACCAAATACATGTGTTTAATGGAGATGAAGTGGTCCATATGATTAAAGTTGTGAATCAAAAAAAAGAAGTAAAGTGTATCTAGTGAAAATGAACGAGAAATGAAAATGAACAAGAAATGAGTTATTATGAAAGTAATTGATGCAAAAAAAATGATAATGTGATAAAGTGTGAAATTTGATAATACACCCTGGATTGTCATGAACATGCATCGTACACATTGCATATTCACACATGTGCATAAATGAATGCTTATAATTGTGCAAAATTATTAATGTGTGTGTGCAATGTATGTGTTGCATAAATGGGTTGTACATGTTAAAAGCCCGCATTCAGGCATTTCCAGAATTTGGAAGCAAATGCTAATCTAGAGCGTACTGTGAGTAGACCGGGATGGTCTCATTTCATTGTTTGTTCTGTTTGAATTTTTGTATTAATTGACTATGGAATGCTTATATGAATGTGATTGATTGTGTTGGTTTCCAGACAGAAGGTCCGATGATTGTGATGCCTGATTGAGATATTGAAGTTCTACTCGTATGTGAATGAGATGAACTAAGTGTACATAATTTGATTGTTAAATATGTTCTAAAGGTGCATTTGCATGTAAGTAAAAATGTGATTCTCAATTTTAATGTTAAATGCAGGACTAAGGTTTGATGATACGGTAATGTGATTGAATGAGAGCATGAAAATGTGATTGATGCATTCTATTTCATGAATGTATGAAATATAATGGCAGTTGTGATTGGAGTAGCCACCGATTAGAGCTTAAAGCTCAAAGTGTAAAATGAGCCTCGAGCTTAGAAAGTGATTAAGAGTCTAAGGCTCGCTATGTAAAATGACCCCTATCCCCATCGGATATGAGACAGTTAGTAATGAGCCTGGTATCCAATGGATATAGGACAATTTAGGCACACGGTCACAACAAAGTAACAAAAGGAAAACAGGTCTCATGTGCACTGCATATGCATAATATGAATGATTAAAGTGTATTGAATATGAAATGTGAAATGTTGTGAATGTGAATTATGTGTTGTGTGACTAGTGAGCCATCGATGATGGTCATTCACTGAGTTCACAAAACTCATCCAAAATTTGCAAATATTTTTTAGGATCAAAAGAATACCCCATTAAGCAATGAGAGGATACCTAATGCATATAAGTGAGAGATAGAGGTCGGGATCAGTTCGCGTCTACATTGTATTTCTTTATTTTCATACTGAATTGTATTTCCCGCAAATTTTGTATTAAGGAGTGTATTCTGAAATCATTATGCATTGTGTATGCGAATGTAATCATGTTGTATTGATATTATGATTGTGAGTGTTTTGTTTTTGGAATGGGCCTTAGTGATTAATGAAATTATGATGAATTGAAAAATGTTTATGAAATAAAGTGGGGCTCAAATTAATTACAAATTTCCGCTTTCTGTATTGTGGTTTCAAAAAAAATTATACTAAGTTTTGACTGATTAAGTGCTTTAGCATGCCACCCTCACAGGGCACGGACTCGGATATCACTCATGATATCGGGTACGTGTCTTGTGGGAGTGGGGTGCTACAATTTAATCTTGAGGTTTTATTTGTAAATTTTTTTCTTAAATTCCATGTCCCTTACATGTATACTTTTTAATAAGAAAGATTCAATGTTTTAACAATTAGTCTAGTATTTTGATTATATACTCTTTAACTTTTTTGATGATAGGTTGTTTCTGCCAATTCAAGTCAAACAAATTCTATTGAAGTTGTTCCATTTTCTATGGACATCACCTACTCCCAATTGGTATTTATCTTTTGCCAGAATACTATTACTAATGACATTATGTTTAGTAACTTAATTCACAATTCACTAATGATACTATTTTTTATGATTATAGGCATAACAACCACATGGTATAAGTGACACGATGATAAATAACTCATTACAAAACAATAATGTTAATTACGATAGTGCAGATATAGGTGGTTTCATTGAGACATGTGATTATCTAGCTCCATATGCAGGAGGCATATTTTGTAAATACAAAGTGAAAAGAAAGTAGAGTGATTAAGTTATTATCGACAAGGTGCATATTTTGTTTCCTACTGAGAATTGACAATTTCTTTCTTACACTCTCATTATTATGTAATTTTTATATATTTTGTTGATTATGTATTGTCTATAAATGACGAATCGTTATGTTAAAAAAAATTGTGCCAAATTGTGAAATGTTTAATTATTGAGATTGTCATGAAACTTCTTATAATGGTATGGACAAAAAAAATGAACATCGAACTTTTATTTTTTTCGGGGATGACATTGTGGGGGAAAATATTAGCAAAAGTGAAAATGTAAATGAATCTGTGAGAAACTCATGGTGGAATGGAAAAAAAAAGAAATCAGATTGTATATCAATGTGTATTCATGGGTTAAAATCTTGAAAGTAGCATTCTTGAAAACAAATCAACACTAGTCAATTTTGAGAATAAATCACAGTCTACAAGTATAATTGCCACAAAGGATCTTTGGATTCATGAGCTAAACAATTCTAATACAAGTATTGGCCTTAACTCCAGCTTTCCTTTAATATGCGTCAAAGAGAGCAAAGAGAAGTAAGAAGTTGAACCAATTGCTCTTGGAAAAACAACCACCTTCATCAAGAAGAAAAACAAACAACATGAATACAGATGGCTCTTAATTAACTATTTGAAGTGAAATTTATCAACTAGGAAGTCATCTATAAGTCAAAGTAAAAAAGACGATTCAGCTCAAATTAAATGCTCATGGTTGTAAATAAAAACTTTTCTAAACTACTCACTAAAACACTATCCTTGACAAGTCATAATTTTCACATAGCTCACTTAACTTTCTGAAATACCTTTTGGAATAATGAAAATATTGGTTTGGGTAATGACAGAGGTTATGCACAGATTAGTTAAGGCCTAGATCAAGCCCAAAACATTTATTGTTTCTATGCCAATCTAATGCACATTATGGCATTCTGGAATGTAATTCCTTCAGCGGCTTTGCATAAGGGATTAACAATTACACCCACAAAACCATATGGATTTTTAATGCAAAAATTCTAGCCTTATAACCTTCATCATGGAAAGCATAAAAATGACATCTCCTGAATATTTAATGCAACTCTGTATGATTGCTAAAAAATTTCCACCTTCTATAGATTTAATTTTCCAATTAATGGATCACAGCAACAACATAGAAAATATTCTTTAGTATAACATGTGCAGTTCATTGCTGTAGATTATTGGACATGCAATTAGAGACACAAACCATCTTTTAAAGTAATTTTTAAATAAAAACCATCACAATTACCAAAAAGCCACACACTGATAAATGTAAAACAAACCTAAAACAATATACCTTCCTCAGTAATGCTGCTAGTTTCAGGTCTCTCATTGCCACTCAACACCATTGCTTCCAGCTTTGTGGGAGGTATTGTTACAGCTGTAGCTTGATTCTCAATTTTGTTTGGAGCCAATTTTGTAGTACTAGTAGATATGTAAACCTTAGTGGTTGTTGAACTTCCTTTGGCCACTTTATCTTAAGATAAGAATCAATGCACATAAAGATGTTATTCACGAGAATCAATTTAACTGAAAAGTGTTCTAAGCATAGACTCACTACGGATGCATAAGATTTTTTTTGGAGCATCCTCTTGGATATATAAACTCACTATATTTGCAATGTGTATATGCAGTTCTTCGCAACATGATTTTTGACTCTGCATATGGGAAGAAGATAACAATTAACCATGCAGGAATTAAAGTTTGAGAACAATATGATAATACTTCTTCATTCTGCATTTTCATGTTTCACTGAAATGTATTGGTTAACATCAATACAGTTAATGATTGTTGATATTATTATTCTATAAATGCAATTTTTTTTCAAGATGTCAAATGGACATGATGCACATGAATTTCCTATCCTATTACGTGAACATGAAATCCCTTTTGGTGTATTAACTTGTCTATAAAGAATGAGACTAATACATTACTCCCAAAACCTTTCCCTGCAGTTTGTCAACACAATTAGGTGCATTGCCTCAAACTTAATATAGCAATGAGCACATTGTCGGAATAAAAGGAAAATTTCAGTAATTTAAGATACATCTACATCTTCCACTTGGGATTAACCTCAGTTTCAAGAGAAACCTCATCCGTCTAAGAAGAAAGCTTACTAAACATGATTTCGGATGCTTCCAAATGTGAGTGACCAAGAGCCATGGTGGCACCATGCTACGTTAGAAGTCAATAATAAAGTCAAGCTTTTGATATAGCTATTAAAGGAATCAGCATCAACATATTATAGATAGCAACAGAGAGGAATATGGAACATATTCTTAATTTCAATAAAATTGTCAAAGGATCATTTAATTTAAAAATTAAGTTATATTGAGTATAACTCTTAAATGGATGATATACAAACTCCTACACTCATTAAAAATCATGTTAGGATATAAATGTGGATCAAGTACTTCACCATCATACCTTGTGCTGAATTTGAAAGTTTAAATCACTAAAATATGAAGAGTGGTGTGGTTTGGACTTGAGATATCATCATAAAAGTTCTGATATCTTGCTAAAAGACAATTCATCCAAAAATTTTAAACTAGAAGATGAGGGTCAAGACTAGATAGTATACTAACTCCAACATGGACCAAGACATGGAAGTTCTCTATTTACTTTTTAAGATCATGTTAAAGCTTTTGTACATTTCAATTTTGAGAATGAAACATAATATCTCATCATATCAACCTTCTCCCTCCCATCCTAATACTTTGATTCAAATACATGACAAGTAAAAGGGCTTGCAAAACATTTCCTCATTTCCATGATTAATTTGTCACTTCCAGTGAAAAGGTGGAAAAATTAAAGTGTAGATGGTTGTCACACTAAACTTACTATATTAGCCTCAAGTCTAGATTTTCGCAAGGGGAACTTCAACTTCATTACCTTCGTTGAAGCGTAGATGGTTTCTCTGATTCCTTCAGCATTTTCTTCATCTTTTCGACCTGCAAAAATAATTGAATATGAAAACATTCTATTGTACCATTGCATAAGAGACTAATAAATTCACAAAGCATGCCCGAACAAGAAATAGGAAGCAACACCAATAGTTGAAAGATTTGACCAATATAATCTGAAAAAAAAAACAAGTGGAGCGAACAAAACTCAAATGAAAATAGAATTTGGAAATAACATACAACAATTTTTAAAGTTAAGACAAAATTGTTAAAGATTGTATTACCCTGTTAAGTGCGAATTATTTGTCTTTCCATATGCTACTACTTTTTTCTTTGTGAAACTAAACAGTGAATCCTAAAAGGGACAGTCATCACTGAACTTGATACATATATTCTAGTTAACAATCAAAGATTAAACGGAAAACAAGTATAAATCAGGACATAATCAGCCACACATAATCTGAAATTTTGCAAATCCCATCTAACACGGAAAATGCAACACCACTTCCATGAAAAATTACTCAGTAACATAGAAACTTCCATCCTTTGAGTTGTAATAAGTGACTCAATAATTATACAATAACTCTCTAGTCTTTACCCATGTTTTTCCCTTTCTTTTCAAACTATAGTCATCTATACTTTTGATACTTTCTATAGTTATAAGTGCTTTAATTAACTCTAAAATAAAACAAAAAGCATTTGAACACAATTTGATGCATACTCTTCTTTGTACCAAAACATTAAGTTGTTTAAAAATTTCTATCTGTTACATTCAATATTTCAAACAAAAGATGGAAAATGTAGAATAGTGATTATCTTTTTTGTAAAATCTAACCAGAAATTCATTAGACGGGATAGGCCGCTACTTTTTTCCTCTTGGCTACTCGATGGTCTAATAATAAACCATCCTATAAATGTTGAAGTGGAGGTAGCCAAAACTCAGTTGAATATAATGTTTCACAGATTGGCACACGTAATGATGATATTAGTTTGGTTGGGTTTTGTAATAAGATACATACTTCTCTAGAACTTTAGGGCAATTGAAGACAAAATGCAGTATGAAAACTGAAGATTAAGTAAAGGCTACGAGGGAATCTAGCCAGAGAATTAAAGAACGCAAATCCTCTGTATCATTTCACCTAATAAATACCCTTTCATGTAGTTCACCTAATAAATACCCTTTAAATTAGAGAATATTAACAAGCTTCTATGCAATTACTGTTAGAGTAGTGCCCTAAAGGAAATCGCCTTTAGTGTGTTTTATACAAAGTTGTGTACAAACTTTATTTTTAATAATAAAGAAAGACATATTTTATTAAATTAGCGTCCATTATTTATGAATTAATATTGATCTATAATGAAGTCCATGATATATGACATAGCATGAAGGAAATCATGATGTGATCATACTATTGAGATTCCTATCACGTGCAATTATGTCAGTATCTAAATTATACCTAGTCATAGGATTAATGAGATTAAACATCGTTAATCCAGATAGACTAGCACATGTCAAACTTCTTGATTTGATCAAGCAGTGGATCTTAGAAATTGTAAACATGAGATGTTTAGAGTTGAGATGTAAATGCTTATTAGAGGTAGTAAGTACATTGGATGACCTACCATAAGATCATCACATAGATGTTCTATTCTAATGTCAGTGATAATCTTATCATAGCAATGGTGCAAGTATCCTTAGACTTAAGGTACCCAAGGATATCTTGGATATTGATTTTGTGCTTTGACTCCATTCCTTGTTGCCTTATAGAGGTCGCTCATAGGGTGGTAATTGGGTACATCTTGAGGTATTTGAAGGTAATTAAATAGCCAATAGAGGATTCACCACTTCTGTGATAGCAAAAGATGATACCCACAGCCTCTTGTTGAGGTCATTACTTGGAAATCTCTTACCAGAGTACATGTGTCATGAAGAATGTGTTCATTGACATATAGAGTAATGAATCCCAGGACAAGAACTAATATCACTTGGCTAGATTTGACGTAGTAAGTCTATTGAGAGTTGACACTTTGCCCATACTTATAACCAAGTGAGGTATAACATGGTGAAAGGTCGAATTGCATAACAATTGTCTGTGGGAGGGTTCGTGAGATGGTTCGTGACGAGCACGGGTTCGTTCATCAAACCACGTACTTTCTGATCAATTGGGGGTCATGATGTGTTGCTAGACGCCGCTCATGAATTTCTTGGATTAAATGTTAATCCAAGTGATCAACATAACCGAAAACCTAATGGGTCACATATATAAGAGTGACTCGAAGGATTCATAAAATGATTTTGGATAGAGATCCATTATATGGAGAGCAATAGAACCAAATGGATCCCGATAAGATCGTGATATTGATATTGTTGAAATAGGTCTCCGGTGCTTTTCCACACCCGGAACGATAGGATCGACCCTAGTGTGACTGAACCACCTCAACATTTCTATATATATCTGTGTGGCTCGTGTGTAACATGGAAAAGGAAGAGAGGCTTCTTTAAAGTTGCATTTATTGTCTTTAAATGACAAAAGACAAAAAAAATAAAAAGAAGAAAGCCAAAAGGCTACTAAGACGATGAGAATCATGAAAAATTGTTAAGCAAGCCTCCTTCATGATTCTCACCTTATTCTCAGCATCTTTCAAGATGCTCATAAGCTTTATCATCTTCTTCTCTCTTCTTTCTCCTTCACGTTTTGCTCTCATAAAACAAAGAAGAGAACTAGCACTCTTGTCTTTGTTCTAGCTATTTCTGGATCAAAGAGTTTGATTCGGTTAGTTTCTTCGATCTCTGCGTGGATACCGTTGGAGTCGGTCAATTTTGGTCATTGTGGTTTGCGTACCCAATGAGTAGAAGATCGAAGAACGAAGGAGACTACATACAAGGTACATGGTTATTATATGAATGATTGATTTGTGTAAAAACCATGAATTCTTATATAAATATATGTTATGAATATGTATGTGAATTAGGAATTTTCAGCTAGGTTTAATGGTATTTCCTTATATAGGCACATAGATCCTAGACTTCAGGAAAGTCCTGGAACTATGTTTTTTTCCGCACTGTGCATATATGATGCACGCACCGAGATTTTTCTACAGTGGTATCAGAGCCACTTGTGTCCTGTATAAAGGAGAAACCATAACATATGTGATGCTGTCGATTGGTTATGACAGTTGTGCATTTTGATTGTGTTGAATTCGAAATTAGTATAGAGATATTGTTTTCAAAATTTTCTTACCCATATTTGCTCATGAGATTTTGCTGAATACGTCTGTGGAAGGAAAAAAAATATCATTGTGATTGATATGTTTTTGCTAATTAATTCCCTATTGTTCTGGTTGTTGGGTTTATACACATTATATGAATAAGCATGCTTACAAATTTGAGAATAAATTCTAGAAAAATTGTTTTAAGGATTTTCTTTCCACAACTTCTCTCTAAGATGTTTATAAATGTCTATAAAGATGGAATTTTTTTTTGAGGTGATTGAATATTTATTTGAGAATTTCTTGTGTGCTATTAGGAATGCCTGTGTTGAGGAACACAAATTCTGGATTGGCTTGGTTGCTAAGGTTGGTTGAGTTTTTCTTGGAAATAAAATTTGGAAAAATATATGGAACATGTTTTGAACATTTTATAGCCTCTGTAGTTTTCTCAGCATTTATTGAAATTGTTACAATGATTTTTTAAGCAAAAGACAAAGCTGGACATTTTTGAGAAAACTGTTGGACCTGGTTTATTTGAAATGGTGATTGTGTGTTATTTTGTTTCAATGCATCGAGTCATTTTTTATTTAATTATAAATATCTTACTTTGATGTTGTATGCATGCCAAACTTATTTTCTTGAAATTGGGTTTCCAAAAATTTTCGGATATCAAATGTCATATTAGTGTTCCGTTGGTATATTCAGTTGTCTGGATTGTTTTAGCCGTCATAAGTTATGTGACAAGTGTCGAAGTAGTCTTGATGAAGTGGAGACTACCTAGAGATACTTAGGGTGATAGTTTGATGTTCTCAAATTATTTGGAAA
>JANKOE010000206.1:22972124-22989374 GCA_026284465.1 Erythroxylum citrifolium | reverse complement strand
TGCAATCCTTGGTATAAATTATTTATTTGACCGGTTTCCAAGGATCGATTCTAGGATCGAACGATGAGCCGCGATCACCATGTCCATTTAATGGACATCCATGCATAGGCAATGCAAGGGGTCCTCTTTGACCCTAAAAGGTCTGTTAAACGGACCCTAAGTCCATTAAATGGACATGAGGGTTCCCAACACCCCTCCAAACCCTCTCCAAAGCTTCCTACAACCATTCTAACATCATATACACTTAGAATCTTCCAAATTTCACTTATTCTCATGCTAAAACACTTCATAACAACTCAAACACCAAGTTTATCTTACAACATTCTCAAATCTCAATCCATTTGGATCATCAAAACCACAAATTCTCATCATTAAGCATAACTGTCATGTTCACACACCCCATGCAACATCCTAACTTGTAACTATCATATCTCTTCATTCCGATGTCCAAAAATTACAAACTTTTTAGCGTCGGAAAGCTATAAAGACGAACTACAACTTTCAAGAAGACAATTTTGGCTAATTCTATCTCAATCATTCCAGATTTTCCTTTGAATCAGTTCACAACATTTACCCTTATAGTAAACTTGAGATTTTCCCAAATTCACTTACTCTATTACTACATCATTCTTGTCCATTCATAATTCCTATCCTTCTTTTCTATAACATTTCACTTACAAGTAATAGCAACTCATATTCAAAGTTCATCAACTTAATTGGATTACTTATTTAAGTGTACTTAATTCCAACTTAACCTCATCCATAATTAATTCATGTTTCAACTCTACCTCATTTCATAACCATTTGAATTCTAACTTTTCTTCATTCGTTCTTAAATCTCAACTCATTTGACTTGTCACATTTAACTACATCTCGTCAACCAAGATTCCTATGTTTCCTTTCCATAATATCTCACTGAAGTGTACATATATATGTACATATACCAACCATTCATGCTCAACATTCATCATAGTCATCCATATACAAATTTACATTTCATGTCCATATACAAATCCATATTTCAATAACATCATAAATTAAGAGTTTTTACAAACTTCAGTGGCATTTCCAAGCCACAACACAATCTCAATATCAAAATCCAATATACAAAACATACAAAACCCAATAATTCTCAAAATACAACTACAGCCTTGCTTTACATCAATTAATCCAAGACAAAACAAAACATGCAAATCCGGAGTAATGTCTTGGTTCTCACTTTATTTCTTGCTCATCACCTGGATTAGGGAAAGAGAGTGGGGGTGAGCTTTAAAAGCCCGTGGGTAACATGTTTATAACAAATAACAAGCAAAAACCTTTGAAACATTTGTTTCGATTGTAAAATTTCACGTTGTCAAATCCATGTAACAAATATTTCTCAAATTCACAACTTACCAAGAATTTCATAAACATCATAAATCATGCATTCATCAAACTTGTCACAAACATAAACACATAAACACATCAGAAATGGTTCGGGTGGTCCGTAAACAGAACGTACTAACACAATTCCATAGAATGGTCTTGTGTAGCCGTGAACAGAACGAACTAACACAATCCCACATAATGGTTTTGTGGTTTTGTGTAGTCGTAAACATGAGGGAGTCCATGAAGGAGCTCCATGCCACTAGTGGGCAGGCGGGAGAAGCCTTTTGACAAGTGCACTTGACATACATAACAGACCAAACCAAACCCACATAACATATAATTCATGACTTGAAAATAGATTTGCCCAAAATGGCATCATCTCATAAACTTGTTTTTCTTGAACATGCAATTTTTCAAAAAACCCTTTCATGTAGCAATTCACAATGCATCATCAAAATTTCATACATCAAACATGTAGCAATTTCTCAAATCAATCAAAAGCAATAAAAGCAACATTTATTGAAGAAATTGAAATCATTTTACTTTCATGATTTGGACAAAAACATCAATGGCTCATTAATGAATTATAAATATGAAACCCACCTTGAAATTCCTTGCTTATACTTGTTCAACATGCTTCCCCTCTTGCTCCTCTTGGTTCTTCTTGCCTCCCTTAATGTCCTTCATCAACATTCACAAAATTTCCAAATCAAAAGACATTTCAATTGAGTAACCCATATGACATATTCACCAAAATTGACCTTAGAATTCATAAACTCATACCATTCTTAAGCCATAAGAACCAAAAGCTCTATAAAAATCCAAAGATTTAAGATCCCACTTACCTTGGATCTTCACCAAATGAGGAGTTTCTTGACTCATATGCTCTCTTCTTCTTCCACCTTTTTCCTTCTTGAATCAACTTGAAAATCTCTCTTGAAGACCATCAAAAATCGAAACCTAACATCTTCTTTCTTCTTTCTTCTTTCTCTTCTTCTCCACCGACTCTCTCCCTCTCTTCTCTCTTTTCTTGTTCTTTTTCTTCTAATTTCGTGCCTCGCTTCTTCTTAAAAGCCAACCGACACTTCTATTTACAATAATGCCATTAATGAATGAGCAATGACCACTTTGTCCTTACATATAAGCCTTGCAACTTAAATGGCTTAAGAGATCTTCCAATTTTGCCCCTCATGCAAACTTACCACCTTAATACCATAATTCAATTAACCTATGTCATATGATCTTACTCAAATTAACATGCTAATTAATTCCACAAAAATACTCTATTAAGACCTCAAAATTCATTTAAATCATGCTTAACTCCTTCTGAAAATCAACACCTTTTTCTAATCATGCAATTGAACGAATTTACTTGCACTTCCTTCTAGAGAAATGTTCCTTATTGTCTTAATTTTCTAATGACATCAAAATCATTCAATTTGGTTCCATAGTCTAAAAATTATACACCAAACATTTCAGACTGTTCTTATACTAAACATTGTCCTACGCTTGAATTCCATCTGAAAATTGCCACTCTTAGAGAATAAATTGAAACTCAATTTCATCGGACAATTTGTAGCCTTGTCTATCTAGTTTAATCAAAATTAAAAATTATCTCGTTTGGATAACTAGTTATCAAGTTATGGCTAAAACACCGAAGCATACTTAATGAACATATACATTTTCCAGCTTTTGACTGCCAACATTTCACATATAACCCATCTTATGTCTAAACCATCTTTTCTTTTTCATTTCAAATTCAAGAATTCTTCCTTTCTTTACACATGAATAATTGCCCTCAATTTCTCATTTAACAGTCTTAGCTTACAAAAAGGTTCGGGGCCCAATAAATAATACGCAGAACACAAAATATTTTTACCATTTATTTGGTTCAACAATAAAAATATTCCATTTAAATTGGAACGTATTGTGAATTTTATAGCAAAATAAGTTGATTCCTACGGTACTCAAAATAACATGGTTACATTAGGCATTATTATTCGAATTGTTTACTTGATTCTATGCCTTCTTCTCTACTGCAGAAGGTGTGAACCTGCAAAGTAGACTTGGATCGTTAGTTGAATATCACTTGACGCATATCCATGACAAGGTTGTTACTATACTAAGACAACTCAGTTATGGGGAAGTATTAGTTTGTACTCGTCTCTTAAAATGGGTGACGAACATTAATTTCTCTTGTGGTTGTGCTAATGCTTGATCTATCATGTACCTTTTTCTATGTTCTAATAATCAATGGGTCATTTTGTTCTTGATAGATGGCTAAAGTATATCTTTAACAATAAATGCTAGTACACTTCTACTAGTTAGTATACCAACTAACTTTCAACTTTAAACACAAGTTACACCTTACTAGAGCACATAACAAGACCAATCCGTTCACATGTCTTGCTAAATTCTTGATGTTAAGAGATCATTTGACAACCTTATTAAGAGTTGATAGAGTTTGACGTGAGAAGTCAGCCAAATGCAATATGTCTTGCATTATAGGTTGAGTGGAAGAATGTTTCTAACATGCATTATGCTACAGGGCTGTAATGTCGATATAATAGCAAGAGTGAGCTTCTTAAAGCTAGAAACCATTTTGGGTATCATAGAGGACAGAGTTTCACGAGTTGGGTATCGGGTATGTACAATTCTATGGATCCTAGGAATCTCTACTCACTGAACGAAAACAGACGGAATCCCTAAGAAGAGTTTATCAAATCTTTAAACAAGTGCATTTCACGCTTTATATTAATTAATGAAATATCATAAAATAGCGAACCTTAAATTTTCAGGCAAAAGGACATAGTTCTGATTAGTGATTAGTACAACTCAATTCGTATCTTAAATAAAAGGCTAGCCCAAATAGAAATAGTCAACTGCATCTAAACTAAAACCAAACCGAGTTGTTCCACAACTTTCAGTTTTAATTTTTATTCACTAAAATAAACTTCCTTAATTCAGTTTTTGCAAAACATGTGCAATATTTAGACATGATGGCATCCTTTTCCCATGATTTGGGAAATGCATACAATTTGAATATGAGAAATATTTAACAAGTATACATGTATACATTTATTCTCATTTTAGTTCAGGACATATCATTAGTTTCAGTGTGCCCTTCTTTTACCAATTGCATTCCATGTACTCCGTTTTGGTTTATATTAAACAAGAAAATTAAAAATATATAATGGGATTCTAATTTTTGATTACATTTGCATTCCAAAGGGTATTATTAAAAGATCCAACTTACAATCTTGTAAACGCTCTAGAGAATGCTAAGACCTAATTTGTTTTGCTCAATGATCAGGTTATTGTCTACAAGCATTGCGTCGTGAATATGTATCTAAGCTTGTTTTACTGCAATATGTGGGTTAAAATGACATATATCGAGTTGGAATACTTGAATTCCTATGTTTTGAGCATTCATATAATGAAATGGGTTGTCTGTCTATATGTTACTTCACTTTAAGCAAACATTTGATTAGATTGTCATTTATTTCACTTCCAAGTACATACACATGTTATATGTCATAAGCTTAACTTATTCTACAAACAAGTATAAGTGATTAATATTAACAATACATGTAAGACTCTTAAAATTTATGCATTATGTCTATCATATAGTTTAATTATTGTTTCTTGTATTTAATTTGTATTTTTTTCTTTGTTTTAAGCCTTTTTATTTAGCATATGAATATTTTTAGAGTGACAAAAAGAATGATCGAATTTTTAAAAGTGACATCAGTTGATCATATAAGTGGTACAGATCAACCAATAGTGGCATTTTTAATTTAAATAATTTTATTTGATGGAAAAGAATGAATTTCTAAAATTTTTATTTTAAAAAAATAAGAACTCCTAACTTTTTTTTTACAAATTTCTGTAATATTTAGAACTCTATTTCATATCAATTTCTAGTTTTGATAATTGAGTTATATATACTCTTTCAACTATTCAATTTGTTGATCTAAAGCACCAAAATTGAAAACTAATAATATTTCGGTTAGGCTATTTGAAGTGAAGCAATTGCTAGAGCAAAGTTTAATAAATGAATAACATCTGTTGGTTTTTGGTGTATCCATTATGCTGCTGTTGGTCTTCTTTATTATAATTAATAATGAGGATTATTTAAGTTGTATACCTTTTCCCTGACAATAGTATATCCAATTATTTTTTATACTTTTTAGGTTAAATCATAATGGAGAATATGGAATCGTCATCTACTCATGGTAAGCCTGATCCAACATGAAATTATTTTTCTTCTTCTCAAGCATCTGATGGAAATATCCAATATAACTCTATATTTTGCAGTAGAATATTTAAAGGGGGAGCAATTTTTAGAATGAAATAACATCTTACTGGTATTAAGGGTAATATTGCTTCTTGCAAAAAAGTACCACTTGATGTGTGTGATATGATTGGAAAATATTTGTAGCAACAATTTTAAAAAAAGGAAAATAAATAGGCTCATGATATATCTTTTGGAGATGATGAAACATCACAAGTATTAGATAAAGGAAAAGGAAAAGCTACTATTGATATAGATTCTTATTTTTCTTCAAGAACTACTCTTGGTTCTCAACCTAGCCTCAAAAGTTTTATGGTTGATAAGGATGTTGTTTTGCAATGTAAAAGAGCATGGGCTAGATAGTTCTCTTATTCATGTATTCCTTTAAATGCTTTAAATTCACTATATTTTCAAGAAGCAATTAATGCTACAAAAGCAATAAGTCCAGGATTTAAGGTATCATCTTATTATGAGTTGCGTGTGCCTTTGCTTCAAGATTTAAAAAGGAATGTCAGTTAATTGTGGATACATATAAATCTAGTTGGGAATCAACAGGATGCACTATTATGGCAAATGGGTGGACTGATCAAAGACAAAGAGCCTTAATTAATTTCTTGGTTTATTGTACTGACATGGTAAAAAGTGCTAATGCTTTATTTGAATTATTCTCTGAAATTGTTGAGTGGGTTGGACCAAAGATTGTTATGCATTTTGTTACAGATAATGTAGCTAATTATGTATCAGTTGGGGACGGGCATATTTATTGGTCTCTATGCGCTGCTCATTGTATAAATCTTATTTTAAAAGATATTAATAGTATAGACCATATTTCTAGTCTTGCTTCACGTACATCTAAGATCATAATTTTTGTGTATAATCATGTCACATTTTTGTCTTTAGTGAAGAAAGCAAAAAGATTGGGTTAAGATCATGCGTCTTGTTGCTACCAGG
The DNA here is from genome assembly GCA_026284465.1 of Erythroxylum citrifolium. NCBI lineage: Eukaryota > Viridiplantae > Streptophyta > Magnoliopsida > Malpighiales > Erythroxylaceae > Erythroxylum > Erythroxylum citrifolium. Next base: position 22,982,761 of record JANKOE010000206.1, on the reverse strand, counting down.
TTTGCAACTACATTTATTAATTTAAAAAGTGTTTATGAACATAAGTACTACTTCAAAATTTAGGGACAAGTAAACACTTTTCAAGTCATAAATTATCAAAGAGTGAAAAAGGAAATGAAGTTTGTGCTATTATTCTAGATAATAAATTTTGGGATGCTTGCTTGATCATTATGAAGATTTTGGCTCTACTTATAAGGCTACTAAGGATTGTTGACTCAGATGAGATGTAACAGCCCAGACCACCCGCCCACAAATATTGTCCACTTTGGGTTGCCTCTTAGGCCAAACCCCTCACGGTTTTGCTCTTCTCACTCCTAGAAAAATGCGTCTATAAGGGAGAGATATCTATACCTTTATAAGGCATACTTCGTTCCCCTCTCCAATCAATATGGGATCTCACAATCCACCCTTTCTTAGGACCCAGCATCCTACGCTAGCACATCAGATCGGGAACCGGCTCTGATACCACTTGTAATAGGCCAGATGCCTCTCCCACAAATATTATCCACTTAGGCTCCAAGCCCCTCACAGTTTTGCTCTTTTCGCACTCGAGAAGACGCGTTTGAGGGGGAAAAGCAAAACCTTGAGGGCCTTGGCCCAAGGGGCAACCCAAAGTGGATAATATCTATTGGCAGGTGGCCTGGGTTGTTACAAATGGTATCAGAGCCGGTTCCTGAACCATTATACCAGTGTAGGATGCTGGGCTGATAAACTCATATTTTCATATGTGTTTAGGACTCAATTCATAGTCTTTTACATTCATTTTATGTTCATCTATGGCTGGTTTATCATGTTTTAGCATTATTTGAGGTCCATTGATGTAAAATGCATAAATGATACAAATAGACTTGAATTGCACTGTTTTTGAGTTTCCGGCAGACTTGACCTCTAGTCATTGTTGGATTTTTATCTCGAGATTGGTTAAGCAAAAACTTCTGAAATTTTATATGTAAATTCTAGACTCATTGACGGATTTTTGGGACCAATTGCAGATTTTTTCGATCTGGAATTTAAGAGAAATAAATTTACGAAAATCCACGTCATATGTTGGAGTGCCAGAATGACCCCTCGACGATGTTTCGGCCATAACTTTTGACTCAGATGTCGGAATCCCGTGATTCAAGTCTCGTATCGAAGATAACTCAAAGACGAAGAGACTGATAAATTTTGAGCTCCTAAATCATTGCCATGTATTTTTTATCCACTGTCGAAATTTACCTTGCAAAATCCTTTCAACCAAGGATTGACCAGCCCCCACCATGTCTGCACTCTTTCCATTCACATGCATCAACCCCACATTTAAATATTCCCTTGCAGCAACCCACTTCTCCCCTCACATCCAAGAGCATGGGCCCTAAGGGGGTGGATTATGAGATCCCACATCGATTGGAGAGGAGAACGAAGTACGTCTTATAAGGGTATGGATATCTTTCCCCCGCAAGACGTGTTTTCCCAAGAGTGGGAAGAGCAAAACCGTGAGGGGTTTGGCCCAAGGGACAACCCAAGGCTGACATTATCTGTGGGCGAGTGGTATGGGCTGTTACGTGAGAAGCCATCTTTGGGGTATATGTATGATGGTATGTATAGAGCTCACAAAACAATTATAAATCTTTTTCAAGGGATGGAGAAATTGTACAAATCTTATATAGATATTATTGATCGACGATGGGATAAATATTTTACTCAAAAGATCCACTTAGTAGCTTATTTTCTCAATCGCTATTGCTTATATAGTGGAGAAGCACGTATAATTAATATTATGGGTGGTTTATTTGATGTGATTGAATGCAAAGGTATTTTCTCTATTAAAGAGCAATCATAAGAGATAAATGAAATTAAATTGTATCATAAATGTTTAGAGAGTTTTGCTAGATCATCAGCAATGAGAGAATTTATGGTGATAAAAATACAGCTAGGTAAGTTTTATACTTTTAATTCATTACTTACTTATTAATAATATATATTTTTATCATAACTATTAATTTAAAATACGGATGAGTAGTGGAAATTATTCGGTGACAGTGCTCCAATATTGAGAAAACTCGCTATTAGATTACTCAGTCAAACAACTTATGCATCAGGTTGTGAATGTAATTGAAGTGTTTTTGAACGTACTCATACGAAGAAGCGAAATCGTTTGGAACATCAAAGACTTAATGACCTTGTTTACATCACTTATAATTTGAGAATGAAGAATAGGTATTTTATAGCTTTATTTTTATTTCAATAATTTTATTGTTATTATTGACTTTATAATTTCTCTATTATGTATTCAGAACGCTTAGTAAGAAGAGAACATACGATCCAGTTGATATTGATTGTATTGAACATACTGATTTTTTAATGGAAGAAAAAGAACGATCGCCTAATCTTGATTATAATGAACTTGAAAAGACGATTTATGAAGAAAATATATTTATCACAACGAATGAATTAAGATTATCTACTGATAGTCAGTTCATATTTTATTATAATCATATTTAAGTTAAAAGTATATTATATTACAAGTTTACAATTGAGCATATTTTCATATATTACTAATTTGTAATTTATTTTAATGCAGTAGAAGAAATTGATGAAGATGCATTGAATGAAAGCGTAGTTTACGAATCTTTAAATAGCGTTAGAGAATTTGAAACTTTTGATAATGATAAAAACACAACTTCCTTCAAAAATACAATTTTAATTTTTATTGTTATTTTAAATTTTATATTAAACCCATATTTATTTATTATTAATTCATTATATAATAATAGATAATAATATATTTTTTATTTCAATAAAATATTTTATTTTTACTTATTCTTATAAATTTTACTTGTCATTTATTATATACTGATTTTATAGCGATTTACCACCGATTGAACCTTTAAACTTTAAACTTTTCAACCGACCAATTCAATGTTTAGTCCAATTTTTAAAACATCGACTAAAACTCATTAAACTCAAAGAAACGCAACAAACAGAATAATGCAAGATTTTAAGAATTTCATAAATAGAAATGGTCTCTTCCAATTTTTTTCAAACGTCTCGACCCATAATTGTTACCTTGAAGGCCAAGTTCACTTTCATATAATCTTATACCTTCACTAATTGGTAATATAAACTATGGGTTTAAATAATAAGTAATAGACTTGAAATTTTATCTCAAGAAAAAGAAAAAGAAACAGGTAGATAACAACACAAGTATTAGTTTGTAATTGAAATACAGCATTAAGGCAATATTCATTTAGAAAGGCTCCTAGTAGTCGTAAAAAGTAGCAGCAAAACAAGGTAGAAAAGTGAAAATTAAAAAACTCAGTGATGTTTGGCAGCAGCTAAAGAAGACGGGCACTGGTAGCACTTAGCGAAGAGACCAAAAGTGTCAACTTGTTTAATAAAATTGGACATACTAGCCCATCCTCCCAATCCAAAGCCGACCACAAGGACCCAACCCACCACAAATGCATTAACTGCATACATTGCTGTCCAGCTGGGCAGGAAAGACGGTGGCTTCTCAGCTGCGTTCTGCATTTCAGAAAAGGATGTCGTTTCAGGATTTAATTGTCAAGAGAAAGGGCAGGGCAGGTGAGCTCCTGCCAGCTATTTCCAAGGTATGGTAAGTACATTAGGGTAGAACTATAGCTGAATGACAAGGAAATGCCACCAACCTGATCTTGTCTAAGTTCCAGCCAATAAAGCTCCCATGGTGGGTCTAGACCCTAGACTATGAAGTGAGTTCTAAAAACTCTGACCAAATTTTTGACCAATCATCAAACTATTGCTTTAAAGATTAGCTCCCCGACTATTTACGTGACATCTTTTTAACAATAATGATACTAACTGTCTGTGACTGTGTCCCTCTCCAATCTCAACATTTGTCACCAAGTTCAAAACGTGGAATAAGCTCAAAAGAGAAAAAAGAAAGGGGGCTAGGCATTAGACAATTTTACCTGTCGAGCAGAAGCGGATCTGTAAGTGAGCATATGAGCTAAAGCAGGGATGATGTAGACAGTGAAGCTGACGAGAAGAGCCCCAACAGCTGAATTGATGGGGCCAAAGAAAGGGAATATAATAGCCAAGAACCATATAGGTATCACCACAGGTAATCGAGTGAGTGCCCTCAAAAATATGCTCTTGGTATCATGCATCCCCACCACTTTCTCCCATACAAAATACAGCGGTGTACATGCGAACCCAAATGTTATAAACTGAGAACAAAATCAACCATGGTCAAGTAGCTACAAAACAAAAATTAAGAATCTGATGGAACAGTAGACCATTATTAAAAAGTTTAATGAGAAGAACCTGATGGATTAGCATTAGAACAACTGCAGCGTCCCGCCATCTAGAGCGAGGTAGAAGAGAGAAGGCATTTGCGTGGTCGAGCAGTTTGTCCCCAAAAGCCCAATGCACGGCAGCTGCTGATGGGATTGTTAAGGTGAAGACGTACAAGGTTGCCAGAAGATAAATGTACTTGAATTTCTGAGGCTTCCACATTGCATGCATTATTTCCCTATAAAGTTACTTAACCCTTGTCATTATTAATACCAACACCAAACTAACAGTCCATTATTTGCTATTTTTTCAAAATTTTCCTTTCTTTAAATAGACCTCATCAAGATGAGAAGCAGTAGAAATCCAACGGTGAATAAGAAGAGAGTAAAGAAACGCAATACTTACACAGTAACGGCATGTCCACCGAAAGTGTAAAGTATATTGGTGGCGCCGGTGAAATAAAGAACCAATCCTTTTGGGCCCGAGTGAGTCACTCCCTCATCCTGAGATCAGTCAAATTTGGAAAAAGGATGCACAAAAGCAAAAATCCGATGCAAGTGTTCACTTTTGATTTTAGCTTAAAGTTACCTGGCCGTGGACTAGAGCTGCAATGGTCAAGTACCAGGCAGTGTAAGTGGTCATTCCAAGGCCAAGAAAAGACCAAATTCTGTAGTTGTGAAAAGAGGGTATGAACACAGTGGTTGCACAACACGCCCCAAAAATGTACGTCCACGTCCTCTTGTCCAACTTGTCATTTATGTAGTATATATTGCTGTTGTTGCCCACCAATAACATCAATATTTAAACATAACTCCTACGTATATAGACACAGTTCCCCTCTACCTGTAGTTAATTTCTTTATTTCCTTTTTTTTTTTTTTGCTTATTTAGTTCCCGGAAACAGATGAGGAGAAGAGAGAGGGGGGAAAGAACTGACCTTGCGCATGCTATAAGCTGAATAACAGAACCGAAGAGAAGAAATGTACAGTTGAAGGCTAAACCCACAGCTTTCCATGTTGGACCCAGTAATCCATCCAACACTTCGAACCACTGTCAGCTCCAAATTTCAGACAAAATCAGATTGATATACCGGGAATCATACTTCATGCAAATATTTTAATTTTACTTGCTTAGTTCATTTTAAGGCTCTACTTGGAGTGCTAACCTGTATGACATGGTTCTTGAAGCTAGCATTCTGCTTCTCCTTCCTAGTTCGGTACTCGATATAGAGAACACTTATGAGATAAGCAGTCCAGCTTCCAACTATACCATAAAATATCTGCAGAATTATGCCTGAAAGCATCCCCATTTGCGAGAAAGAATATGGAAGTGTCAGCAGAACTTGAGCAACCTGTAGCCACCACGATAACGGTAAAAAGAAAAAAGCAAAAAAATCCATTATCCCTGAGCAGAAACTGCATTTAAGTTGTATGAGCAGAAGTCCTCAGGATTCTGTTTTTTACCTGGTTTGATGCACAGCTAAACCAGGCATCATATACTGAACCACCATGCCAAAGAAGGCTTTTGAAGCTAAAGAAGGATTGATCTTTATTTTCTTCCTCTTTCTCTTCATATTCAGTCTCAGTGAATGTAGATACCATGACTTCCTCTGCTTCCTTTTGGGGCAACATTTTGATCCACTACTCTGCAGATCTGAAACAATTGATGCAGCACAAAGTAACACAAACTTTTTAACTTTTAAGGCAGACCAGAGACAAGAACCCAAAAAAGAAAGGAAAAAAAAAGGAAACAGGGTATGGAGAAGATAAGAACCTGGAGTTTATCAGTACCTGGCTTTGGAGTTCAATATGGGACTTGAAATGGGAAAGCTCGGATAAAATAAAGAGAGATTTTATGGACAAATGTGCGACCGTCCCAAAGACCTGCTTCTTCTTTAATTGCTTTCCTCAGAAAGAGAGGCGGTGCAGTTCTCGTTTCTCGACTTTGTAAAGAGCAAAAGACAAGTGAATTGAGTGTACTTCAACAGGAGTTACGGCTTTTTAGCAGGAGTCGTTTCAACCCTGCAGATAGATGTGCAAAGAGCATTTAAAATGGACACTGTTCAAGGATTAGCCACTGCATTAAATGTCCGTTTCCACTGCACCCAATTGCCCTCTGTCAAGTTAAATACCTGCTTTACCTGAAAGAATTTGGCATCCAAAAGCTCTTACCACTGATAGTCTGTCAAGAAAAGGGCTTCTAGTCCCTAAAAGGAAGGCTCTGAGGAAGAGACAATAAAGAGAAGATCTGACCAAAATAAAACACCCGAGAGACAGGCGGACTAGGAGGTGCTTTTGGCAGGAACAAATATTTCAGTTCCTGTGCCTACGGGCTACGGAGTGAATAGAGGCACAGGCATAGGCAGCTATAGAAGTTTTCTTTTTCCTGCTTGGGGTGGTTCCCATGCCACCCTCTTTATAGACTTACCGCATGAGTTGATATTTGGTAATTAGTAGAGCATTCAATCATGGCACTTAATGTCCTTTTCTCAATCTTCTAAAGTTTGTATTTAATCATAAATTTATATTAAACCACTGTTAAAAAACGAAAAAAGTAGTATGCAGCAATTCTACTTTTAAGAACATAAAACGGAAATAAGATTTAAACCGAACAAAACTCAGTAAACAAAAAGCTTCATCTTTTACATGGATTTCATGTTCCAAAAAAAACGTATATTTACATGGCCATACCCTGTGAGTTTTCCGTTTGATGTGTGTATGATAAGCCAAACACATCAACAACTCGTTAGCGTGATTAAAAAGGTAAAACTTAATGATTCGTCAAGTAATTAACCCTAATAAAATACATAAACAATGATAAGCATAAAGATCTTCATAAATTGTCACTCCAATTTGAATGTTAATGGAGCCAACTTTTATCTGTTGTTTGTTTTCTTTTTTTTTCTGGTTTTAATGGATAGATCCACTCTGTTTTTGAGAGATAGTAATTTGCCATGAATTTGGCAAGCCAACCCTTTTCTGGGGAGTCAAAAGTTGGGAGTCCCTAAACCTAATACCAATGTGCGTGTAATTTCTTATGACCTATCGATGAAGGTGTGTTTTCTCAGACAATTAAAATGTGTTTAGTGGATGGCGGGACCTATCTAAATATATCTATCTTCATCTTCTCACTCTGCTTCTTCTTTATCAACCTTTTACATAATATGCTCTGTCTCTCACTTTATTTCTGACTCTTGACTAATAATTCTACTTAATCTATGATATTCTCCCACCTTTCCCATTTAACACCACCATTATCCTTCCCTTCTCTTCCTTCCTTGTTAATTCCTCGTTAAAAAAAATTTAATACACGACGGGTAAATACCAACCTTCATTGCCAAAAATAAGTATTTGATTTGAACATTTGTTTTCTCCTTTTTGACTTTTTTTTGGTAAAAGGAAAGAAAAATATTATAAATTACATGGTAAATCTAGGGCGACAACCCCCCAACGTATTCTCTAAGAGTATTGATAAGCATCCCCTAAGTGGGAGCTCAAAAGTAGTGACCCCTAGCTCGAACTGGTATGCATAATTAGCTAGTCAATCCGCACACTGATTACTTTCCCTCTATATATATTGAATTACAATAATCCAGTTACAAGTAAACAGTTCATTAATGTCCAGCACTAAAGGATTAAGAGACATAGCTCGCTTAGCATGGGATGAAAGCAAATTGATCACTATACTCGAATCCACCTCTAATTCTATATGATTGTACCCCAGGTTTCAGGCCAGTTTGAGGCTTGAGAAAACATCCCAAAATTTAGTGGCCAATAGGGAGCACCAACTAATTTTTTGTACAAAGCCTCCTAGCTAAGCGTCCGAATTGTCTCGAATCAGTCCACTTGCTATGGTCGAAGAGCGTGAACTTTTATAGGCTCCATCCGTATTTAATCTCGCCCAATTCTAAGGAGATTTGCTCCAGCCTATGAATTGTTCCCGCAAGTGCAACTGACCATATTTAAAGGAGATGGGCAATGCAGTATTGGAAGCTAATTGCCAACCCTCATGGATCATGTCATTTAGCAAATTTTGTCAATAATCCACTGCGTAACATTGGGATAGAGGAGGGAGACCTAATGATTAAAAGGAATCAGTTAGTGAGTCACCCCAAATGCTGATGCACCCTAAAGGACCTGGAAAAACTGGGACGAGAATTAGAGAACCGGAGAATATCCAACGTTACAAAAGGTTGTGAAAATCATGTCCTCTGTGTCAATATATATGATTAGAAGCTTAATTTTGGCAGTATTTTTAAATTTAAAATTTATTTATATTTTAAATTTTAAATATCTTCCAAATATATAAATTTTTAGAATGCTTAATTCTTTACATTAAAATAAATGTGTATTAATAAATACATTGATGTTAACAATTAAGAATATCTTTGCTTTTTTTCTTAAAAATTAGAAAAAAAAAGGACTCAACGCTATAAAATGAATCGAAATGAAACCAAATGATTACTAAAGTAATCTTTAAATCAAGGAGTATGAATGAAGGTATGTGGTAGTTTGTATATGTTAATCAAGTGTAGTTTCTTATCTAATGGTTAACAAAATTATTGGACGGAATTACTTTGTCTTCCAATTCACCACTTATTCTGCTACACTGTAATTTGAAATTAAGTCAGGCAGCCCTTCTAGTATTTTACAGCTCTTGAAAATCTAGTTCCAATCAAGTTATGAACAATTATTTTGTTAGTAAATATATAAAACCAATTAAGTTGGCCTCATACAACAGCTTAAGCTATTATGGTGAAACGGTCACTTAACATGGTATCAGAGCCTTTGCAACCAAGTGGTCGTGAGTTCAAATCTTACCACCCACCTATTATTCAGTACAAGGTAAATTGAACCTGTGCAAGTTTCAAGTCCAAAGAACTTTCACTTGAGGGGGTGTGTTAGTGAACATATAAAACTAATTAAGTTGGCCTCACACAACAGCTTAAACTATTGTGGTGAAACGGTCACTTAACATATTGTGGTATAACTTACCACTGATCAGATGCGGATGTTTTGTTTTTTGTTTTAACTAGCAATATTCTCGATAATGAACATTACAAGTTGGAAGAGCAACTTGAGAGCCTACAACCGAAGAATATATTGATGAGAATGGTAGTGGATTTACGACTTAAAAGAAAATAGTATATCTGTTTAATTAGGCTTTGCCTTTATATCCGTTGTGAAATAGCAATAATCCTTTGGTGTCACTATAGAGGTCCCGAGAATATGTATTATTTAGGCTGCCAATTAATGTTCCACAAATTGGTTTCAGCATTTTGGTGGGGTATAAATGCCGCTAGAAATTCTCATCAACTTTATTCTTCACCAAAGTTTGTTATGACCAGATTTTCTGTGCAGGACATGGAACCTCAACTATGTCCTTATCAAACCAAGAATTTGGTTGTACTAATCATTTAACTTTTTTTTCCCTAAAAAAGTTATGAATTCAGCATCACACAATTGATTAAGTAATTATAATATTTTTACAGCTTGAAAATTAAAAATAAATATTTTTTAGAGAAAACTCTATTAAGGAGACAAATAACTTATTAAGAGCATTAAAAAAAAGAATTACTTCAATTGCTTGAGAGTGTTCCCGTCAGCATGGCTACTTGGTAATCACTGCCCTACAAAATACATAATTTGTATGGGGTCCTGAATTATAGACAAAATAAAGTCAGATATTGGTGATCGATTCGGTAACGATGAATTTCGTATAAAGCATTATTTTCATGATTGAAGAGATAACAATGGAGCCAAAGGAGAGATTATAATTGCGGATGTTCACGTCTGAGAGGTCAGAAAGTGAAAGGGAATGTTAGATGTGTCAATCGAGGATTGGCTCCAAACTCAAAACAATGTAAAGAGAGAAATCTAAAATACTTAAAACTTTTTCTTAAAATGCGGAGATAACCATACCCTTCTCATCCAACTTGCATGGTAAGTTGGTTCTGTCTGATTTTGATGAGGTTGGGCGTTGCTGCTTGGGTCCATAATTTTGATTGACTTTAGCAAGAGAATACCTGCAAAACAGCACAAGGCACGCCGGGGTTAATTGCCAGCAGGCCCTTCCGATGCTCAAGTTAGTCTTTCGGTAGAGGTTGAACAGAGAAAATCAGGGTTCTAATCTCATACCTGTATCATGGTAAAGTAGTACATTATATAAGGAATAGCTGCTAGGTTTAGGTCATTATTCAAGAATAGGTCGACCTGCTCACAGGTCGTTACAGTCTGGGCTTGGGCTTAGCACGACCGACCCGACCATAAGCTCCCTACTCCTCGAGTCTGACCCAAGAGAAGGGTCGAAGGAGTACATAAGGATTGTATAGCGTGTCTTCATGGCAGTTCGTGCTAGGCCCGATCGATCAATTGTCGTGAT
>JANKOE010000206.1:22951322-22961417 GCA_026284465.1 Erythroxylum citrifolium | reverse complement strand
TATGCTGCCGAAATTTCGGTAGAATTTCGGTAAAATGGGTTTAAAAAGAGTTTGACGATTTATATGAATGTATAAGAAGATGATTAAGAAGAATTAAGTGAATTGAGTTTTGCATGAGGATTAGTTTCCTAGAAAGGGAAATCTGTATGGTTTAAATTTATACCGGTTTTGGAATGTCTAAGGTTTCCAACGCGACGTTTCGTTTCCAAAGTTTGCGCTTGCGGATGTCGGTATATGTTTCCATTCGTTTCAAAACGTTAGTTTCGATTTGCTTCTGTTTCGTTCCGCTTCGAATTTATTAAGAGATCCGTTCTTTCCGATTTCGTTTTCCGTTTTTCGGTTGGGATCCGGCTTTCAGATCGGGTTCCAACATATAAATTAATTTTTCGTATAAGTAGTTGGATTTCGGAAACGGGATCCAACACACATCTTTGTCTTTTCCTCATATCAAGTGCAACAGTTCCTTCTTGTTAGGTAGGAATATCACCACCTTCAACATCCACTCTATCAGCCTGACCACCTGAAAAAGAAATTTTACTACCAATTTTGTAGTTCAGTCATTATCTTTGATCTTTCTCATGTTGCTACTCTTCAACCAAAGCCTTCATTTGTTATTTCACGCCATGAATAACTTTCTTACAAGGTTCTACATCAACTTTGATTCCAGCTAAATACTTCTTTAATCTAGTGATTCCCTCACATTTCAAATGATTGTTACAATATAAGCAAATAGTATGGTTTTTCATTTTAGAAACCAATCTAGCATAAGCCCAAGTTGGACCATCAATTCTTCTTGAAATGACTAAATTATCATGAGCATTTGAACTTCCCTCCATTTATCTATATAAATAAACAAAGAAATATGTAAAACGAAATTAATAACATCATGTTAAATAAAGTGTTCTTCCAATTTAATTTCACTATCAACTACTATCACAAAATGTGTTTTGCTCTACTCAAAATAAACACAAAAACACATCTTAGATTCTAAAAACATATACACAACTTGAACTTTAAAAACATACATAAATCTTATGTCTAAAATAACAAGAAGAAATAAAGCAACAACAACTTCTCAATATTAATATGATATAGACATGCAAGGGAACTTCATGAACTTATATAAATGATTTATTAAAAAAAATTGAGGCTTAAGAAAACTCATAAAAATAATGTATTACAAATGTTATTACCATATCCATAACATGTTATGAATTATGACTTTAATATGTCCAAATAAATTATTTATTGATGTAAAGGAAACATTTTAAATGCAAACATATTAAAAAGTCAAATGAATATTTGTACAAGAAACATGAAAAAATTATATATAGGAACATTAATAGCATACGTCAATTTCTTATATCTTACATTTTTTTATTAGTGCATAATTGCACATTACCAAAACGACTTTATTGTAAAAGTTAAGCAAATCATTATACTCTCAAATCTATATGGAAGCAAATCATGTATTATAAGTTATTTTATAATGATCTCCAATTATTAAATCTCAACCAATTTTAAATTCTAGAATCATAAAATTATCTCAAATCTTAAATTTCATTTCATCTAACAATTGATTCCATAAATCATTCCAAATTCTATAAACCTATTTGTATTGCTCATGTTCATAAAGCTCATTCTAAATCCAAAATTAAATCTATAATAATGTAACTTAAAACCTATTTAAATCTGTATTCGATGACATATTTTAATTTTGTTTAGGTCATTAAGTGGACTTAATCAAAACTAAAATTTGTATGTTTAGTTTAGCTATACCCATCTTAAATTCTTACTAAAATAAAGTAGCTAAACTCAGGCTAGAAACAATTCTAAAATCCAATCTTAAATTCTTATCAAAGTAACTAAATAAAACAAACACACACGCGCACACACACTCCACCAATGCTACCATAGTCCATATTCCACACATATGCCATAACAAAATCACACACACCTTTTGAAGACTAAAACTCCATTTCCAATTTTCCCATCCCACTCTCAAACAGTTAGATTTCACACTCCACACAAAATACAAATACAATATAAATTATATTTCCAATTTTTCAGTCCACATTCCATATTCTACATGATAAATGATTATTTGACTATATTTATATACTCATTTTAAACATGTTTTGCTTGTTATCTTATAATTTTATAGTATTTTTTGTACTTAATTTGCTTCAAGTGTGTTTGTAGGTAATAATTGCCTTCATAGACTAAAATGAGAAGAATTCAAATGAAATAATGGCATGAAACAAAGATTTGAAGCAACTTCAAGATACACGACAGTGTACAATGATCGTGTAAGTCTCTATAAAAAGGAAAAAATTTGAAAATATTATTTTTAGCTGTGTATGTTGCTCGTATAAGCCTCTGTGTCTATGTAAAATTATGAATTCAAGTGTTTTTAAAGAAACATGGCCACCTACACAATCATGTAAGTGAATGTGTATATCTCAGAAACCCTAGTTTTTACTATAAAAGGACGTTATTGGAGGTAGATGAAGAGGAGGTGAGTTTAGGAACACTTTTGAGTCGTAAGAAACATAGAGAAGAGGCAGTTTTAAACAAAGGACTAGAAAAATGTGAAGATTATGTCACAAGATCCGATAGAGGCAATCATTCAATCCGAATTGTAAGAAGATTCATTAGAGACAAAAGGGAGATTTAGAATGTGATTTCTTTTATTTCTATTAGTTCTTTTGAATATTTATCATTGGTTTTGTTTTCTATGTTAGGAACTAAATTTTTTAGTGCCTAGTTGTAATGAATCCTAAGTTGTGATGACAATATGATTTAATCTTTTATTCAAAGCAATTTTATTGACTAATTTATTGTGATTTAATTATGCATTATATTCTTAATTAAACTAATATATTTGGAATATTAGTCCATTATTTGATTTAATATGATTAAGATTGAGATATCCTTTTGTGTTAACTAAAAAGAGTTGCATGTAAACCTAATGATAGATCGACATAAATTCTCTGGATTCAGGGCAAATCTAATGGCAAAATTCGTCAATAATACAATTTTAGGAGTTTTAACTATAAAGAGATTTCAGTTAATCAACCGAAGGTTAGTTGTTAATAGTCTTGAGAAAGATATTAACATAAGATAAGAATTCTCACAGTCCGATAATCAATAGTTTAATTTAGTATTTAAGAATTCTTAAGGAGATTCATCACCTAGATACTATTTACTTGATTTTGACCTTTCTTAGTATTTTTCTTTGTTTGAGTTCATTATTGTGTCAATCTTAGTTTAATTTGTTTGGTTTAATTTTTAATTAAAATTATAATCTGATTCAACAATTAAATAATAAGGAAAGGGTTAATACTAGTACTTACAATCTTCATAGAATTGACCCACACTTGACAGCGCTAGTTACAGCTACACCTTTCACTTACAGTCAAAACTAATAAATTTTTATAAGCACAAAAATCATCAATCAAGTTTTTGGTGCTTTTGTTGAGAATATTAACATTAGGAAAGCCTAGATCTTATTAATCTTGCCATTTTTACTTTATCTTATTTTATTTTTATAATTTATTTTATTTTATTGCCTTTTTAATTTTCTTATTCTCATAGATCTTAACTCTTTGGTCAATTTATGACTCAAAGTAATCCAGCAAGCTTAGTAGACGAAGATCCAAAATTTGAGAGAACAGCTCGTAGAAATCTTTGCAGAACATAACTTAAAGAGTTCAAGTTAGATCGACAAATATAAGACTTGGGAGGTCATATTGATATTGAGGAATTAGGAACCATGGCAGACTAACAAAGAACGATGTTTGATTACGCCAGACTAAACTTGGCATGAACAAAGTCCAGCATGGTCAGACCATCTATAAACACCAAAAATTTTGAAATTAAGCCTAGTATAACTTAGATGGTGCAACAATCTATTCAGTTTGATGGATTACAAGATGAGGATCCTAATGCATATATCTTAAAGTTTCTGGAGATTTGTGATACTTTTAAGATCAATAGGGCTAATGATGATATGATAAGACTGCAATTATTCTAGTTTTCATTGAATTGCTTAGATGAGCAATTTGGTAAATTCCTCAAAATATTTAAGTAACTTCGTATTAACTTAATTTTTGTTGAAGTTCTTTTACAGATGCCCAAGTATGAAATTTTCTTAAAGGAGTTATTATCTAAAAAGAGGAAGTTGGACGAGTTAGCTACTGTGAGACTAAGTGAGGAATGTTTAGTGATCCTACAAAACAAATTGCTTGAGAAGCTTAAAGATCTAAAGAGTTTTACTATCCCTTGTTTTATTGATAATTTTTTAATAGAAAAGGCTTTAACTGATTTAGGGGCTAACATTAATTTGATACCCTATAAATTATTTAAAAAATTGGGCTTAAGGGAACCCAAACCCATTAAGATGAGATTCAATTGACTAATATATCTATTAAATATCCTAGTTCTTTCAAGATTTACTCGTTAAAATTGATAGCTTCATCTTCCCAATGGATTTTGTAATACTTGATAAGGATGACGATATAGAAGTACCTTTGATTCTAGGCAGCTAGAGCTATTATCAATGTTAATGATGGAAAACTAGCTCTTATAGTGGGAGAAGAAGAGGTCACTTTTAAAATATTTGATGTTATGATACATTCCCTTGAATATGATATTATTATTGTTTTATTGATATTAATGATTCTGTAACTTCAGATGTTATATAGGAAATTTTGTCCAAAGATGTGTAGGAGTTATCTATTATTCAAGGTGAGGATGACATTAAGGCCAATAAGCTTCTTATGAGAAAAAAAGAGTTCTAAGGGATAAACAAAAACACAAAGACGAGGGTGAAACCTCCATTGAAGAACCACTAGAGTTGGAGCTCAAGAAACTTTCCAATCATTTGGAATATGCATTTCTTAAGGAGGATTCAAAATTACCCATAATTATTATGTCATCTCTAGAAGTGGATCAAAAAGAAAAACTATTAAATATGCTTAAGAAGCATAAGAGGGCTATTTCTTAAAAGATCTCTAATATTAGAGGAATCAACCCTTCCTTTTGCTTGCTTAATATTCTAATGGAGAAGGACTTCAAACCGATGGTACAATCTCAAAAAAGGTTGAATCTTAACATGAAAGAAGTGGTAAAGGTAGAGTTAATTAAACTCCTAGATGCTGGTGTGATTTACCTTATTTCTAATAGTTTTTGGGTGAGTCCTATGCAGGTTATGCCAAAGAAGGGAGGAATGATGGTGGCATCCAATGAGTTGATTCCTTCAAGAACTGTCACTAGGTTGAGAATATACATTGATTACAGGAAGTTGAATGTTGTGACAAGGAACCACTTCTCTTTGTCTTTCATATATTAAATGTTAGAACAGTTGGCTGGGTACATGTACTATTACTTTTTGGATGGACTTTGGGGCTACCTTTAAATTCCAATTACCCCAGAGGATCAAGATAAAACAACATTCACGTGTCCCTATAGTATGTTCAATTATAAGCGGATGCCTTTTGGTTTATTCAAGGCACCTGATATGTTTCAGAGATGTATGATGGTTATCTTTGATGATCTAGTTGAGAATATAATTGAGGTATTTATGGATGTTTTTTTTTGTTTTCGGTGATTCTTTTGATTTATGTCTCCATAATTTAGAAAATGTGTTAGAGAGATGTGAGAAAACAAATCTGGTGCTCAAGTGGGAAAATGTCATTTATGGTACAAGAGGACATATTTTTAGGCCATAAAATTTCTCACAAGGGTATTGAAGTAAATAAAGCAAAATTTGAAGTTAGAGAGAAATTACAATCCCTTTCCTAGGTTAAGGCTATAGGAAGTTTTTTAGGACATATGGGCTTTTATAGAAGATTTATCAAGGATTTTTTTTAAAATTGCTATGCTTTTAACCAAGTTATTAAAGAAATATATGTCTTTTACATTTACTCAAGAATGTTTAGATGCTTTTAACATTCTTAAGGAAAAGTTAACCAATGTCCTAATTATAATTGAACTGGATTGAAATTTATCGTTTGAGCTAACGTGTGATGCAAGTGATTTTGCAGTAGATTTAGTACTTGGACAGTGAAAGGACAAACACTTTCAATCAATTTACTATGTTAACAAGACTTAAATTTAGATCTTATCTAGTTTTGTCTAAAGTTGTTGCTTACACTGACCATTCTGCATTGAGATACGTATTGAGTAAACCAAATATTAAGCGTAGATTAATTAGATGGATTTCATTCTTGCAGGAATATGATTTAAAGATTAAGGACAATAAAGGAGCAGAAAAATTGGCAACAAACCATCTATCTTGTCCTGAAAACCCAAATTTGGAGGAGCTGAATGAAGAAGGCATTGAAGATTCATTCCCAGAAGAGCACGTTTATAATTTGGAGGAGGTAAGTGAGGTCAAAATCGTTTGGTTCATAGATATTGCAAATTATCTAGTAGTTAAGATCATACTGGAAGGTCATTCTTATCAAAAAGAAGAAATTCTTTACAAATTTGAGGGGCTATTTTTGGGAAGATCTGTATTGGTTTCATATTTATGCAAACCAAATAATGAGAAGATGTGTACCTCACTGTGAGGGGTGGAAGATCCTACAACATTGTCATACTGGACCTGTCAGAGGGCACCATGGTGTGAATAAGACTCCTCAGAAGATCTTTGAGTCAAGTTTTTATCTGCCGTCAATTTTTAAGGATCCCCAAAGGTACGTAACTTTGTATGATAGATGTCAACGATCAAGTAATATTTCTCATTGGTATGAGATGCCTCAAATTTTCATTCTTGTTTATGAAGTGTTTGATATATGGGGATTGATCGTTTGGTAATAGATATATCCTAGTTATTATTGACTATGCTTTTAAATGGGTGAAAGCACAAGTTTTACTCACAAAAGATGCTAGGGTTGTTGTAAGATTCCTGAAAAATTATTATTTTTGTGTTGGCACTCCTAAAGTAATTATTAGTGATAGGGGTATGTAATTTTATAATATGCAATTCGAGAAGGTACTTAAAAAAGTATGGGATCTCTCATAGGATTGTCACCCCATATCACCCTCAAACTAATGGCCAGGTTGAGGTAGCTAATAAGGATTAAATGAATTTTGAAGAATATTGTAAAGCACCACAGAAAAGACTGGTAAACAAAGTTAGATGATTCTTTATGGCTTATAGAACGACATATAAAATACCAATTGGCACTACACCCTATAGGTTGGTCTATGGAAAAACATGTCATCTACCTGTTGAATTATAATATAAGGTAGATTAGGCTTTAAACTCATGAATTTTGAACTTCAACGTGCAGGTGAGAGAAATTTCCAAATTAGTGGATTGGAAGAATGACGATTGATGGCTTATAAAAATTCCAAAATTTATAAGGAGAGAGCCAAGAATTATCATGACCGGATGATCAAACAGTCACAACAATTTAAGGAGAGAGATCAAGTTTTTTATACAATTCTCGCCTAAGAATGTTTCCTAGCAAGCTTAAATCAAAATGGTCTGGAACCTTTATTGTGGAAAAAAGTATTTTTCATATGGTGTAATCAAGGTAATTCATCTGCATAAAGGTAATTTTATAGTTAATGGCCATTGTTTGAAGTTATATCTTGGAGGTGAACTTGATAATAGTATAGAGAATATTAATTTAACCAAGTCACCTTGAGCATGAAAGATATGTCGAGCTAATGACGTTAAAAAGCCACTAATTGGGAGGCAACCTAACAATTAAGATAGGTTTCATTTTTATTTAATGTTGTTCCCATTTTTGTGTTAGCATAAGACTTTATTTCATGTTATTTATATTTCCATATCCTGTAGTTAATTTCGTTATTTTTATTTTCTTTTATCCCTTTTTGTTTATAATTTTCAAGGATGATTGTATCTAATATCGATTGGTCCCTTCATTAAATTCAGAACTTTGTAATTCTTATTATTCAGGGTAGTACAATTCCGACTCTTTCTTTCTTGTTGTGTTTTATTGATATTTTACTTATTGTGTACATTGGAGACTATGTACAATTTAAGTGTCGGGAAGGGATTTCTTAAGTTTATTATAATTTTATTAAATCTTATTGGCTAATATCCTGAATTAGTTACAATCTGTCCCAAAATACTTTAGATCATTATTGATTATTAAACTGAATTAGTATGCAAAAGGATAAAAGTTAGAATGAACTTGGTTTTATAACTCATATTTTTAGTAATCCTTAAGATAGTTAATTTGAATGAAAATTGTATATTATTTACACACATAAGAACTTTTTGTGACCTTTTATGTCTAAGAGCAAATACATGATTATTTTAAACTCTTTATTCTTTTATGTATGTTATCATGCATAGTTGGATAATTCTAGAACTTGCTTTTATTATTCATAATGAGATCACATTTGTTAAATTAGAAGTGTCAAAATGATAAATGCATTTAGATTGAACCTTTGTTTAGCCTATTTTCTTGATAATTACCCCACCATATTTTACCCCTTAGAAGTAACTAATCTTGAGACTTAGCCTTTTCATTGATTATAGCCACATTATTAGCCTTTACCTTATATTTCGTGAAGCCTTTTTTTTTATTATTTTGAACTTTGAAGGTTATTTACATTTACTTAATTGCTTGAAACTTGAAACTTGAAATTTGAAAAGATCCAATATATCTTTAATTGTTGGTACATAATGAATGCTAGGAAAAAAAATGTGTTACGAGCATAATAAGTGAAAAAAAAGTGTTCAAGTTATGGTACCAATGGACTTATGGTGAGAAAGACCTACACTGTGAAGAATTAAGTTTTTTGTAATTTTGTTTTTTTTATAAATTTCCTTTAATTTTATCACCCTTTTTATTATCCTTATCATAACTTACCTAAACCCCATTAAAACCTTGTAACAAGACCTTTTGATTTTTGTTTCTAGTTTACTCAAAAGTGGTGGAGATATGATTTTATTGCAAGCTTATGGTTAAGAATTTTCTATGTATTGATTTGAGAGTTCTTATACTTTTTACCCTAAACATTTTGAGTGCCTTAATTGAATATTTGGTAAGGGTGTTAAAATTTATGCTTTTGATCTCAAAAGGATTGTAGATGTTATTATTATTGATATTGACTTGTGAAGGTTAGTTAGACGATAACTTAAATCTAATTGTATGCTAATTTGATTGATATGATATGATGATTTAGAGTGTGGATGGACATGATGAGGTTAATAAGGGATGGATGTTTATAAGATTGATGTTTTAGATTATTATTTTCTTGAGGACAAGCAAAAGTTTAAGTGTGGGGATATTTGATAAATGATTGTTTGACCATGTTTATTTATCCATATTTAATGTGTTTTGCTTGTTATTTAATAGTTTTATAGTTTTTTGGTACCTAATTTACTTCAAGTGTGTTTGTAGGTGATAATTACCTTCGTGGATTAAAAGAAGAAGAATTCAGATAAACTTGTGGCATAAAACGAAGATTTGAAGCAACTTGGAGATACATGATTGTGTACAGGGACCATGTAAGTCTTTATAAACATGTGAAAATTCAAAAATATTGTTTTTGGCTGTGTATGTTGCCAATGCAAGTCTTTGTACCCATGTAAAATCGTGAATTCAGGTTTTTTAAAGATACACGGGCACCTAAATGACTGTGTAAGTGACCATATATATCTCATACATCCTTGTTTTTACTACAAAAGGATGTTATTGTAGGCAGTTGAAGAGGAGGTGAGTTTAGGAGCATTTTTTTAGTCTTAAGAAATACAAAGAAGAGGTAGTTATGAACAGAGGATAAGAAAAACACGAAGATTAACCCTGCGTATGGTTTATGTCCAAAGGGGTGAGGACAGTGGACAAGGACACAAAAGTCTTGTCCTGAACCGTGTTTGGTTGCTGCCCCCATTAATTTCTGTCCCGTCCTCACTGGACAAAGACAAAAATAATTGTCCAACCCAAAACTATCGGACAGTCATCCACTGTCCATCGGACAAAAATCATTTTGACAAAGCAACCCCTGCTTTGTCCGAAACCCACAGATCTGCCTCTTCATCAGTCTGCGCCGTCTCTGCCGCACCTCCTCTTCTTGCTTCGTCTCCTTCGCAACTCTCCTTCTTCA
>JANKOE010000206.1:22906331-22916688 GCA_026284465.1 Erythroxylum citrifolium | reverse complement strand
TCGGGAAGGTCCCGGTAACAAAAATTTTTGTTTTCCGCACCTGGTACATGTGATGTACCTCCCGGAATTTTCCTACATCAACAAATTGGAACACCCATGCTACGAGCATGGAGTTAACACTTCACTTATCCTTGGTCTCATTTACATCATCATTTGGTTTCATCACTACACCATTCAATAAGCTTAGTTTGCATTTTCCATGAAAAGCATTATGCATACTCTTCTCCCATTCTTAATAATTGTTGCCCTTTCAGACCATTTGAAAAATATTCATGCCAGGATGGTCAAAAGGGTGTAGATAATATGGTGAAGTAGCATTAAGGGGTGACAAATTTTTGCCCTTGTCCCCTCTATTACTATCTTCTCCAGCTATGGTGCTTATACTACACTTTAAAAAAAAGAAAATATAATATAATGTTTTTTCTTTTCCCTACTCTTATACCATAAATAATTATGTGGGAAAGAATTTGTGTATCCCTATCATTCTTGTAAAAGAGGTTTACATACAGTATATACATCTCTAAAATATAGGACCTAAATAGGTACGTGAAATATACCAAGAATATTACAGGTACTGACATCTATATTTATATTTACATATCCCAATACATGGTAAATTATGTATGCTGAAGAATTACATTGGACGTAAGTAGATGAAGATCCCTCGAAATAAAACTTTATTGGTTGATCCTTAGTAGTCAAGTTTAGGCCATAAGGACGATGGAGATAATTAAGAAAAGATTTATAACAGGAAATATCTTAATTACCGATCCACTAAATTGATGTAATTTGGTTAAGATGCAACATTAATCACTGATTTATACATGTTTTCGATAGTAGATTAACCATGATTGAATCACCAGTATACGGAAAAAAAGTAACACTTCAAAATTTTCTGATCTCATTAATTGAATAACTTGAGAACATGAAGCAATAAATATCTTAATTACAAATCCACTAAATTGATGTAATTTGGTTAAGATGCAACATTAATCACTGATTTTTGATAGTAGATTAACCATGATCAAATCACCAATATAGGGAAAAAAAAGTAACATTTCAAAATTTTATGATCTCATCAATTAAATAACTTGAGAACATGAAGCATAGATAAACGAGTTAAATTATATTTGAATACAAAATGTTTTCTGGAGTTGTTAATAGCAAAAAATTTATGTGTTTAGCCTCTAACGATATCCACATATTAAAAAATAGCTTAATTATTTCAATGAAAAAGGTAGAAATGCTTATACCTTTTCTTATTTATAGAAAAAGACATTAGGATTTCTTTTTATTATAATTATAATTATAATTAAAGTCTAATTATAATTGAAATTATAATTTAATTTTAGTAAAATAAAATATCTCATATTTGATTTCTGAAGTTTTTAGGCTTCATAATTAAATCCAACTTAATTCAAATTATAATTAAAGTCCAACTCTAGTTATAATTATATTTTTATTTTAATAAAATCAGATATCTCATATTTGATTCTTGAAGATTTTCAATTTTCATAGTTAAGTCCAATTTAATTCAAATTAATTTTTCTTACGACCAATTAGGTTCCTAATATGTTGGTAATGATTATAAATTATAATTATAATTCATAATAATGATTAGATAAATTAAAACTCTTTTAAATTTCTCTTTAATTATTCAATTACATAATTTATGATTATAAATTAATATTAACATTTAACAACATGTCATGACCACTCAAGAATGTCAAAGTGGATTGACTGAACATTCAATGCATGATCATGATGTGTAATTTAATTTTTTTCGCCAGCCAACATTTCAATTGGACATAAAGTATGAAATTAATGTCTACAATTTCAAATTCAATCATATTTATGCTTACTAATTAGGAATTGATTTATAATTGATATTTAAAAACAATCTTTTCATATGTTAATTTACTATAGTCAGAAAATTCTTTAAATCAATACTAATCAAGAATAGTAGAATATTATCCCCAATTAATTTAGAGTGATGAATCTTTTATTGGCTTATTCAACTATCTTCATATGGTTCATGCTATATCTAAGTATTATCAACTGACTTATCATAAACAAAATATGTTATAAGTAGCTCGAGAACAAAATAATTTTGACATTAGTTACTTTGTTAATGACAATTCCAAAGATTAATTTTACAACAATCATAATAAGAAATACATAAATATATAAGTAATATATTATTTGAGATCTCTATAATCTGGCAACTTTAATGAGCTTAATTTTTAATAAGCATTCACAAGTTTATTTAAGTATCTTTATATTTTAATATATAAAATCAATTATTTTTTTTGTAAGAAGAAAACGTAATGTATGCTAGTTTTATCGTTACAGTAATATCATGTTTCGATGAAACTGCAATTATGAATAATTTACGAATAATACATAAATACAAATTGAATCTCACAATTATATTCTCATCATAATTTCAATTGTTGAGTGATTATCTTAAGGACTTTATTTTTAATATTAAAAAATACAAATATTAATAAAATATATAAACATATAATTAATTATGTCATAAAATGTATAACTAATTGATTTGTTACATGACATACACCAGCAATTACGACAGTCCTACTTAACCCAAAGGATAATTATCGTGTCAGTCAGAAGCTAGAAGCTAAATATTCCAAGAAAGTTATGTAATTGATTATTTATATTCGTGTTAATCCAATTCAGCTAAAAATAAAAAAAAACCAGTCTAAGAAACACTTAACAGAAGCTGGTGAATTGCTGAAGGAATTTGACCAATAAGCTGGTGAACCCAATAGCCATAGCCATGACAACTACTATTTGCCACTAACCTCATTTCTCCTGGCTGACACATCTTGAAGCTGTTCGTTAGCTCCCCTAAGTTTGTTCTTCAAGTCATCTCAAACTTCCATAGAATGAAATCCGTAACATTAACATTCAGGCAACCACTACCTAAACTACTCCGACGTAGGTCTCCAGAATTTATTTGGTCTCATCAACAAAACTTACTTCCCCATATAAAACGACGTGGCAAATATCTGACCAAATCTGGCCTTGAGATTCAGCCCATTTCCAACTTTTGACAAATAGTTTGATTGAATGTTGGACTATTTGAGTAGGCCATCGCTAAATCGAAGCCCACTCACAAAGGAATCTGCAGTCGCTGGATCTAGGGCAGCAAGAAGTAAACCCTACCAACTTTGTATATAAATAAACTGAAACCCTTGTGCTTTCCAAGCAAGCGTCGCTAGAAAAAACTCTTCAAGAGACAACCATAGCACGGAGGTTAAAGAGACGGCGCTGCAGAGCTGTCCGCCTTGACCAAGCCGTTAGCTTAGTTTTGGCCCTCGGTTGGTTTTGTTTTGTGTAATCTTATTGACAAGTTGTTTTAGTTGAAATCAGAAAATGGTAGGAAAACTATCCAAGGCCGACAAGAAGCTTGCGTACGACGCGAAGCTGTGCAAGTTGCTGGACGAGTACAGCCAGATCCTGATAGCCGCCGCTGATAATGTGGGATCCAATCAGCTGCAGAACATCAGGAGGGGTTTGAGAGGTGACTCGGTGGTGCTGATGGGGAAGAACACCATGATGAAGAGGACAATTAGGGTTCATGCTGAAAAAACTGGCAACACTGTCTTCCTTAACCTCATCCCTCTTCTTCAGGGTAATGTGGGACTCATTTTCACAAAAGGTGACCTCAAGGAAGTCAGCGAAGAAGTTGCCAAGTACAAGGTGCACATGATACGAATTCATTTTCTTTACCTGTACTTTGCTCTAAGTTTGATTTGGAGTTTGATGTTTAGATTATGCGGGCGATCTGATAACATGGTCAACTAACATGAATGTCAACCTAATGTAGTCTTCAGGTCATTTCCCCCCAAAAGAAACTGTTATCTCATTGGGCAATGAATTTTCTTGGAGTGGTTCAAGAAACTGGTTACTCTGATATAATCTGGAAAATTGTATTTGTTGTTATGGTTAAAGGTTGTAGATTAGGAAGGTTTCTAAAGCAGCATGTAATTTGGAAGATTGGTATTTATAGAATGACATAATATAAGGGTTATGATTTACCAGTGGGAAAGAGTTTGTTATGAAAACTGTTGTTTTTCTCTGCTCCCTTTGTGTTGGGGAATGTAAGCATATATTGCATTGCAGGTTGGAGCTCCTGCTCGTGTTGGCTTGGTTGCCCCAATTGATGTGGTTGTTCCTCCTGGCAACACTGGATTGGATCCATCCCAAACATCCTTCTTTCAGGTCGTTTGCAATTCCAGTTTTGCATTTTCCCCGCCCTTCTCTTTTCTGCTTCTGCATGCCGAATTATAAACAAATCTCTTTCGACATGTTTCAGGTTCTCAATATTCCTACAAAAATTAACAAGGGTACAGTCGAAATTATAACCCCTGTTGAACTGATTAAGAAGGGTGACAAGGTGGGGTCTTCTGAGGCTGCCCTGTTAGCGAAGTTGGGTATAAGGCCTTTCTCGTATGGTTTGGTTGTCTTGTCTGTTTATGACAATGGGTCTGTATTCAGCCCAGATGTTCTTGACCTGACTGAGGATGACCTTGTCGAGAAGTTTGCTGTTGGTGTCTCCATGGTCACCTCATTGTCATTGGCCGTCTCATATCCAACTCTGGCTGCTGCACCACACATGTTCATCAATGCTTACAAAAACGTCCTGGCTGTTGCTGTTGCCACTGAGTATACCTTCCCTCAGGCAGAAAAAGTCAAGGAATTCCTCAAGGTTTGTTTTTCTTTTTCTTTTGATAATTGAATCATCATCATGCTTTTCACAGTAATATCTTTGGTGATCATCCTCAATCTTTTATCAATGTGATTGCAGGACCCTAGCAAGTTCGCCGCCGCTGCTGCCCCAGTTGCTGCGGCTGACACTGGTTCTGCCCCAGCTGCTGCCAAAGAAGAGGAAAAGAAGGAAGAACCAGTTGAGGAATCTGATGATGATATGGGTTTCGGTCTGTTTGATTAACACCTGGATCTCTATTTTCAGGAATAGACCCTTTTATTTCTTTAGATATGTTCTTTGCTTGAATATTTTTTTGGCTCTTGTTTGATCAGTTGGATATTTTGAATTTGAATGTTGTTATTTACCTTGTTTTTAATTTAGTTACAACCTTCATCTTTAACGTTTTCGTTTAGTATCTTATTCAACCTTTATCCAAAATGAGCATACTTGCATTGTTCCAAAATGCTAACCAAAATGTCTGCTTATACAACTTAATTTATCATTCGAGTAAAAAGTTTGTTTTGAATTTTTTTAACTTGTGAAAATGGTTTTCGTTTTCTTATTTTGTAATTTAAATAAATTTTGTTTTAATGATTATAATATCTTTTTAAAAATTAATATTAATTATAATTAAACATTTAATCATCTAATACTAAATGTTTTATAAAAATATAATAATAACAATAATAATCTAAAGTTATATAGAAATATAAACAAAATTAAAAATTTTGTACTTTCTTCAATTTTATAGATAAAAATAATATTTATAAACAAAAGGAAAGGAATTCAATTAAAGAGGGGGGATGATGATTTAATTATGTGTAAATTGACTTATTTATATAAAACTTATAGATTGTCGTCCTAACGTGATGAAATGAAGCACATTCGATTATGGGATACTTCTTTTTTTGTTGCAACTAAGAGAAACGAAAGTTACTTCAAAAAAGAAATATCACAGGCATCAGCCCATATAATTAAAGAGCGGGAGGCTAACACAGGGGACAATAGGCAGAGCTATTCCAAGAATGGCAAAACTGGGCAGATCTGAGTCTTTATTAGGGCAATGGCTAAAGTTGGAGGGGCTGGACCCTCCCGGTTGAATAAATGAGCTTTCTATGTTGGAATGCCCGAGGTCTAAGTACGACCTCGCGACAGAAGAGTGTTGTCACTCTCACACTACAACACAATTGCAAATTCCTTTGCTTATTAGAAACCAAACTCACTGTGATAGGTTTGGAGAGGATGTTGATTAATCGGTTTCCTTGTTGGGACTTCAGCCACAATTTCGGTTTGATTGAAAAGGGCCGAATGGCTATCACTTGGGACTCGTCTAGTTATTCTTGCCAGGTTTTGGAGATAGGCGAACAGCATATTCATTGTCGAGTTCTTCAACTTTTCACTAATTATGACTTTTTGGTGACTTGCATATATGGTTTATATAGTGTGACGAAAAGATGGGAACTTTGGCACCACCTCATTAGGCTTCCGACTAGTCCCACTATGCCTTGGATTCTAATGGGCGATTTTAGTTGTGTTTGTAAGGCGACGGAGAGAATGGGGTGTAAAATCCCTTCAGCCTACTTCTTGAAAGATTTACAAGAATTCCGAGTCATTTTGGGCCTTGCTGATGCTCCTTCACGTGGTGAAACATATACTTGGCAGAAAAACAATCTTTGGGTAAAACTGGATCGCGTGCTTGTTAATTCGGATTGGGTGGTCAATGGGTGGTTTCACTTCCTCCCTATGAGATTTGATTCGGAC
The DNA here is from genome assembly GCA_026284465.1 of Erythroxylum citrifolium. Classification (NCBI taxonomy): domain Eukaryota; kingdom Viridiplantae; phylum Streptophyta; class Magnoliopsida; order Malpighiales; family Erythroxylaceae; genus Erythroxylum; species Erythroxylum citrifolium. The sequence continues at coordinate 22,910,192 of JANKOE010000206.1, read as the reverse complement.
CACTGCCCAATTATTGTAAACTTCAGCAAAAAGGTAGACCAAGGCAATCGCCCTTTTAAATTCATTAATCTATGGCTCCAGCACCCGACTTTCCTGGATATAGTTTCTACCAATTGGGCCACTCATGTTAGCGGTACTGCACAGTATATCCTGGCTGAAAAACTAAAATCCTTGAAATACCCTCTAAAGAACTTGAACAAGGAAGCATACGGGCATATCTCACAAAAAGTACAGGAAGCTCAAGATGATTTTCAGAAGTGCTACCAGCTCTCTCTTCTTAGCCCAACTGATGCACAATTGACGGCCACGCTAAATGCTAAGCGAAAACACGCTCTTTTCCTACAAGAGGCAGAAAGGTTGTTCTTTCAACAAAAGGCTAAAGGGACGCACTTGGTGGAGGCTAACCGCAATTCCAAATATTTCTCAGCCTTGGTAAAGAAAAGGAATCGGTTGAATGAAATTACTTTTCTCATTAAGGAGGACGGTACTCCCACCTCTTCGCTGGATGAAGTTGCTTTGTGCCTTGTTAACCACTACCAAGAGCTGTTCGGCTCCTCCATTCAACGTGAAAGGATTGAACCCCATATCATCTGTAGTGGTCCCTTACTAAACCAGGGGATGTGCGATCAATTGATAGGCCCAATTTCTGACCAGGAAATTCGTCATGCACTGTTCGATATTGGAAACGAGAAAGCCTCGGGGGCGGATGGATATACAGCGGCATTCTTTAAAATTAGTGGGAGAGAGTTGGTGGTGATGTATTAGCAACAGTGCCTGAGTTCTTTGTGAATAGGTGGCTTCTAAAACAACTTAATCACACTATTATTACCCTTATACCGAAGACTAGATAGCCTCCAAGAGTTACTGATTTTCAGCCCATAGCTTGTTTGAATGTGGTGTATAAAGTTATATAAAATTTGCAAGATAACATTTTCTTGGTGCAGGAATTGGCAATAGCCGTAAACGTATCTCGCCAAGATGTATGCTAAAAATTGACCTCACAAAGGCTTATGATATGGTTTCTTGGGAATTCTTGGAGGAAATGCTGAAAGGTTTGGGCTTCCCTACTTGCTTTGTTGCTTGGATTATGGAATGTGTCACCGCCACTTCCTTTTCTCTATCGATTAATGATAACCTCCATGGCTTGTTTAAGGAGCGGCGGGGTTTGCGCCAAGGGGACCCAATGTCACCTATTTTGTTCTTACTTTGCTTAGAGTACCTCTCTCGAGTACTCAAAACTACAACGGTAAACTCAGATTTCAATTTCCATCCGAAATGCAAAGTGTTAGGCATTACGCATTTGGCTTTTGCAGATGATCTCATGCTCTTCTCAAGAGATGACCTTCCTTCTGTTCACATTTTACTTGATGGTTTGCATACTCTTAACCGTGTGGCTGGCTTAAGGGTTAACCCTCTTAAATCTAATATTTTTCTTGGAGGAGTGTGAGATAGGGAGCGCGATGACATATTGCATATGTCGGAGTTTTGCTTAGGCGAATTCTCCGTGAGATATTTGGGAGTACCCTTAGCACCTATGAAGGTCTCTATTGCACAACACTCTGACCTGTTAGATTCGGTTGAGGCTTATTTTTCTGCTTGGAATGCAAAAATTCTTTCTTATGCAGGGCTCACGGAATTAATTAATTCAGTGATCCAAGGTGTGTCACTCCAGGCGTTCCCCATTCCTTTGGTGATCTTGGAAAAAATAGCTTCACTCTGTCGCCTTTTCCTTTAGGGTGGTAAGCACTATAAGGTGGCTTGGGATAGCATATGCACGCCCAAGGCGGAAGGTGGGCTTGGGCTGAAAAATTGCAAGACTTGGAACTCGGCATTGCTTGCTAAAATGATTTGGAATATTCATGATGAAGCCAATTCCTTGTGGGTGAAATAGATTCATGTTGTCTACCTTAGAGGGGAGTCCATATGGGATTGGAACCCCCACCTAAGAGCTTCCCCTTTAATGAAAAAGTTAGGTTCCATTCGGGATATGCTTTTGCATAAATTTGGTGGACGTTTGGCTCTTGCTACCGGACTAGAAAATCTGTGCATTAATGGCCGCTTATCTTCCCATAAGGTTTATGATTTGCTACGGACTAAAAATACTAGTAAACCTTGGATGTCGCTCATTTGGAAGCGCTACATCCCCCAAAGTTTTCCTTTACTGCATGGTTAGGGCTGAGGAGCCGCCTACCCACTAAGGATTACCTCTCTTTTCTTGATGTGGACCCAACGTGTATCTTGTGTAAAAGTGAAGTGGAATCCGTGAATCATTTATACTTTCAATGCTCATTCACTAAATTGGTTTGGCAGGAAATCCGTAGGTGGCTTGGAATTTCACGTGTGATGGGCTCTCTTACTCGTGCTATTAAATGGATTAGAAGTGAAACTAAGGGAGCTCTCTTGTAAAGTAAAGCTATTCGTATTGCTTTCCTTTGCACGCTGTACACTATATGGAAAATCAGAAATGCAATGCAATTAGATGGGTCCATCTTCAATTGGGTTGATACGGTTGCTAAGATTAAAGCGGCTACCTATAAAATTTTATTCCGGCTGTACCCAGTAGATCTTATTACCTCGCAATTAAAGACTGCCTAACAAGTTGTGTGGGTTGATGTGTTGGTCGTATAGACCCCATGGCAAATGCTGAGCATAACAGCATGCGTGGGTTGCGGATGTACAGGAAGGGGGCCTCGGCTGCATGGCCCATGCAGCGTCCATCATGGGACTGCGCTAATGGGCGAGGGCTGTGGTGCCTTAGAATGGATGCCCCCAGATGGTGAGTCTTGGCGACGTAAAAGTGATCCAGTGTATTACTTGAGCGTAATGGACCACAATGGGAGTGCTAGCCTCATTATGGGTGTAGTGAAGGCTTCGGGTTTTAATCTGTTGCTCCTGCTACTCATAGGCTCAGTAGTTGCTTAGTTTCACTTTTTGTCCACGATGTTTTAATCTGTTGTAATGGACCTCTCTGTAATGTACTAGCCTCATTATGGGTGTAAGGGGGCTTGGGGAGTTTTTGTTATTCTTTACCAATTGCATTACAGGTAGTGCGGGCTTTGGAGTGGTGGGAGTTGAGCTTGGCAAATGGGCTCATGTTTTGCTGACCAGAGCCACTTCAAGGGATTGCGCTAAGGGGCGTGCGTGTTGTGACTGCATGGTCCATGCAGCGTCATCCACGTTCTAGCCGGGCTATGATTTTGTGTGGGCGGTGCGACCCTAGTGTGGCTGCTTCGGGTGAGGGGAGTTTGGGTGAGTGCACTCCTCCCTGCCTAGCCTTTATTTTCGGCTACAACAATTTGGCTGCTGTCTCTACCTTCATAGATTCAGCTGTCCTTGATTATTTTCTTCATTTTGGCCCAGTGTTTCATCGGCCATAAAGAACCACAATGAGCTTAATATATACATACTTATATAGCCGTTATATATATATATATTTTTAATATATACATTCATATTAAATAAGCTTATCTTTAACAAAAAAATAGAGGCGGATAAATGGGTACCCGATGGGGATCAAACTCCCTAGTACGGGTATGGGGGTGCCAAAAAAATTCCCAACGAGGATGGAGGCAGGTATGAGAGTGGGGGCAGGTTCATGAGGCGAGTACGGGAATGGCATACCTGCCCTATACCCGCCTCGTTGCCATCCCTAGATTTGGACTTACAACACGTTACATATTGTGCTAAGTGCTACCATTTTAACGGCGGGAAACGTCACATACATAAACGATGCGATGTTAGAAGCTCCAACACCAAGAGATGCCGTTGCCAATTTTAGCACCATTAAGCTTAGACTTCGCCTGATATATTCACATCTAGTTTATATGTAGGTTTTCATTTTATGTTGGGCATTTACTTCAT
>JANKOE010000206.1:22885709-22906231 GCA_026284465.1 Erythroxylum citrifolium | reverse complement strand
ACATACAAGTCGACTTATAGGTACTGTGCATGCGTAAGTCGAGTTACAGGAGTGTACAAGTCGACTTACACTTACAACGAGTACTGAGCTACTGAAACCCTGAGTGGCACCAACGGTACACCAAGGTACCTGATAGGGAACACCCCTTCTGGAAAATCAGCCAGCTGTAGGAGCGCTGCTTTGTCACTACCGTGAACACCACTAAGGAAGATGTTCGACTTAAGAGGATTGATCGACAGACCAGCTACATTACTTAAGGTTCGCAAACCATCAAGCAGTACCCGAATGGAGGGGGCATCACCCCGTGAGAATAACATTAAATCATCAGCAAAGGCAAGGTGGGAAAGTCCCAAGACTTGGCACTTCGGATGAAAATTGAAAGGGCCAGTAGCCGTTGTTTTCTTGAGGTAACGAGATAAGTATTCCAAACCCAGGAGAAATAATGAGGGAGACATGGGGTCTCTTTGGCGTAAACCACGACGGCCCCGAAACATGCCCTGGAGTGAACCATTGATGGAAACAGAGTAAGAAGCTATAGTAACACAGGCCATGACCCACTGTATGAACCGTGGTGGAAACCCCAGTCCGCACATCATGGCGTGAAGGAAATCCCAAGATACTGAGTCATAAGCCTTCGAAATATCAACTTTAATGAGACACCGGGGGGAGATCCGTTTGCAGCTGTAACCTCGTACCAACTCCTGCGCCAAGAACACATTATCTCGTAAGCATTGTCCACTAACAAAAGCTGATTGCGCAGGATCGATGAGGCTATCGAGCTCCTTAGCCAACCTCGCCGTCAGCAGTTTAGTGATAACTTTATAAACAACATTCAAGCAAGAAATGGGTCAGAAATCGGCCACTCGTGGCCTGGTGTTCTTAGGGATCAAAGCCAAAGTCGTGTGGTTAAGCCGCCGAAGGAGACAACCTGTCCGAAAAAACTACTGAACTGCTTCACAAACACTCGACCCCACACAATGCCATTGGTGTTTAAAGAAACCCGCAGAGAACCCGTCCGGCCTCGGAGATTTATCACTACCAATACTAAACAGAGCCTGCCGAATATCTTCGGTAGAGAAAGGGGCTATAAGTCGGGCATGAGCTTCCATGCCAAGGACAAATCCATTGGAAATCACTTCAGGGTCCACCCTGGTACATGTAGGGGCTGAACCATATAAAGAAGTGAAGTAAGTCACAAGCAGATCCGACACTTCAGAGAGGGAAGAAGTTTCCGACCCATCTTCACGAGTGATATACGTGATCAGTTTATTCCGACTTCGTTTTCGAGCCAAAGCGTGAAAATATTTCATGCTTTTATCGGCTTCCTGAAGATGGGTACAATTGGCCTTTTGTTGATAGAAAAGTCGTTCTGCATCCTGAAGGAAAACTACACGCTTCCGAAGAGAATTGACCCGACATCTTAGGGCCTCATCCTCTGGCCGAGTTAAAAACTCCTGGTAATTGCTTTGGAACTCAGTTTGGGCCTCCTGGGCCCGAGAGGAGATGCGGCTAAACTTGTGCCGATTGAGACGCCGGAGGAGCGGTTTTAAGGTCGCCAACTTAGAGCATAATGAAAATTGAGCATGGCCGGTCCCCTCCGTGTGCCAAACGCATTCAACTAGGGCCGGGAAATCCGAATGCAAAGTCCACATTATGAAAAATTTAAAGGGCTTAGCCCCAGTTAACTCCACTTGGTGAAGATCAACAACAATGGGACAGTGATCAGATTCAGCAAGCATTGGGAGAGTTTTAGCTGAACAGGGGATGCCGCGAACCACCCATTCCTGCATGACCATGACACAGTCCAGTCTAGCCCACTTCCTATTTTTCTGCCAGGTAAAGAAATCGCCATTAGAGGGGGCATCCTCAAAACCATGAACCAAGCGAAAATCCTGGAGATCTTTCAAGTAGTAGGCCGTGGGGGGTAGACAACCCTTCCTCTCAGAGGCAGCACAAACACAATTAAGGTCCCCCAATACCATCTACAGGGACGACCGAGGGGGGGCAATACGAGTTAATTCCATCCAAAGCTACCGACGTTCGCATACAATATATAAGCCATAGACACAAGTGATAAAAAACTGCAGTTTAGAGATACAAGTCACCCGGCAGTGAATGTGTTGGGGACCTTTCGCAAGTAAGGTACACTGAGCTTGAGAGGGGTCCCATAACACGACCATACGGCCACCCTCCATGACATCAAAATTGTTCCAACAGTTCCACCCCTGAAAGCGGCACTGAACAAACTGCTTCAAGCCATCAAAACTGAGCTTCGTTTCCAGCAAACACAGTAAATTGCAATTGTGTTGCTTCCGCAAGGAAACAACAGTCTGCTGTCGCGAGGGTTTATTTAACCCTCGGACATTTCATGTAAGTAACTTCATGATGGTGGTATGGAGGTAGACCCTCCATCCCCTCTCCGTAAGATGACCCCTTTCTTCGACTTGTGACGCCCCTGGTCTGTAGTACTCAAGACATTAAGCCTCCCAAATGAGCTCGCTGACTGGATCTCCTTCCCCTTAGCCGAATGAGTCCCCGGGGTCAAACCATTACCGACCCGAGCCTGATCAGCAGTAGCGCTGGGAAGAGAAGTACTGGATGAATGCCCCTCCTGAACGAGGGGTGAGCACCCTGAAGCAACATGGTGCTCATGGAGAGCCAGGTCCAAAGACTCCAAACAGGCAGGAACAGCAGGGGAGGGATCAACACCTGAACGGGCTGGATCAGGCCCAACAGGTCCGCCAACAATCGGCTCTTCGTGCGAAACTGGGTGCTGACCACCATCAGGAGCGGGGTCAGGGGGGAGCAGCAGGGGCACCAGCCGGCCCCTAATCAGCAGTCTGATCCCGTTTACAATTAAAAGGACTATGACCAAATTTATGGCAATGGCAACAAAAATTAAAATAGGCCTCATAAATGACTCGTTGTAAATAACTACAGCCAGAAGGGAGTTTCACTGAGAAAACTTAAACCGGTCCCTTTTCCACATCAACTTCAACCAACAACCTAGCATATCCCAGGCGAAGCTGTTGTCGAGTAATTAGATCAGTACAGAGGGGCTTACCAAGACGGGACCCCAGCTTCGAGAGGCCCTTTTCATTCCAGAAGTCCAAAGGTACATTCGGAAGCTGCACCCACATCGAGACATGCAGGAAAGCTACGTAGTCAAAGGTGAATCCCAGAGCCAATGGTTTCAGGATCAAAGTTCTACCAAACAGGACATAAGGACCGCCAGCTAAAACCTGCATTGGTTCAGCCTCAGAGGAGAAATGGAATATCATCCAGCCCCGATTATGAAGGGTGTAGCGGCACGGAACTAGCCATTTGTCGATGAGGTTGTGAACAGCCTTTAAGCCCAAAAACCGCCCCGTAAAACAGCCAGCCAGGCAGAACCCTCATTGTTGTTCCAAATCGACAGCATCTGATGCATCTAGGATGACTTCATCAGCCACATCCTGAAAGTTCAATTTCATCCCCTGCAAAAGGTCTCTATTTTGCTTAAACAATCCCGCAAAAGAAGGTTTCGGGTCCCCCCCAGATTCACTGACCGACAGGCACTGCGACATTTCAACAGACACCTGGTTTGCCCGAACATCAGAAGGCGCAGACAGTACCTGAGTGACCTCATCCTCCGTATACACCGTCTCCTCCATATCCTTACTTCCGAGCTCAATTTCCTCCTCAATCGTGGATGTTACGTCATCCCCCCGGTGAGGAGGCCACAGTTCAGTACAAGGGGAAGGGGACGTACCTAAAACAGGAGGGAAATCAGAAGGGACAGTCACCGGTAGGGGAGAAACCAGCTGCGGAGTAATGCGCCGTGGAGGACGGTTCAGGGGGCAGTAGAAGACTCCCCATTGGGTAAAGCAGACGGCGCCTGAGAAGATGGAGGGTGAGGCTTAGAAGGTGGCGCAAGACACTGGAAACGGTTGGAGGTCACAAGCCGTGGTGGACGAGACCGAGGAGTGGCTCCAGTTTGGTAACCAAGACACTCGGCAGTAATATCAATGCCCCTAGGCCGGGACTTGCCCATTGTGGGAAGGCAAGGGAGCCCCCGAGGACTAAGCGTTGCACCGGCACAAACCCAGGCAGGAACTGACTCACACTGCACAAAAACGAATGGCGGAAAATAGGAACCCCAGGGGCGGCAAAGAGCGCCAAAGGCGAAGACACCAGCGTCGACCAAAATAGGAGGAGGTCGAGCGGGAAAGCAGAAACCAAGGGAAGAACAAACGGGTTGCACCACCCAGACTCAAGGCGCGAAGGGCGAGAAACAAACCGGACCAAAAATTCAAACAAAAGCAAAAGACAGCGCCCAGGCCGAACAATGTCCACCAAAACTAGACGAAAGCACTAGCAACAGACACGGATGAGAAGGACTCAGCCGAGAAAAGGGAGCGGAGAAGAACCTGGAAGTGGCCAAGACTAGGAGAGAACCTAGTGAGAGACACTCTCGGCAACCACTTAAAATTTGAAGCAATGCTATGACCCAATTTAGCCAGACAATCTGCTGCAAAGTTACCTTCACGAAGCACATGCCTAATAGGGTAACTCCAATTCCTAGCAAATAAAGCTTGAATATCCACAACCAAATTAGACATAGGATGTGAAGAGATAACACCATAAGTCACCATCCGCACCGCCTCCATGCTATTAGATTCTACAACGACTTGTCAAAAACCGTGATCCCATACAAAAATCAAACCATCTCAAATGAACCATAATTCTCCCACTAAGATAGTTGAAACATCAAGTCGAAACGAATATCCCCTTAGCCAACGACCAAATGAATCGCACAATATCCCTCTACCACTAGTCAGCCCAAAATTAACAATAGAATTGCTGTCACAATTTAACTTTACCCAATTAGATGACGGCGCAGTCTAACCGATCCAATCGTGGATACTTTGATAAGACAAAACACAAGTTAGATTTGGACTTACGACACGTTACATATTGTGCTAAGTGCTACCATTTTAACGGCGGGAAACGTCACATACATAAAAGATGCGATATTAGAAGCTCCAACACCAAGAGATGCCGTTGCCAATTTTAGCACCAATAAGCTTAGACTTCGCCTGATATATTCACATCTAGTTTATATGTAGGTTTTCATTTTATGTTGGGCATTTACTTCATTTGCTAATATTCTACAGAATCAAGACATTACATTAGTATATGGAATAAGGATAATGGAAAAATATAATGACAAACGAATCCAAAAAATTGACATAAAAGAACGGGAGCAACCCTGGTGGTTTTATCAAATGAAGATACCATACCATATTCTAGTAAACGTTACTATTCATATGGCTACTAAATGTTGTATGTATGGTGAAGACGAACCAGAAGACAAGAGTGTTCAAAATCAAAAGTTGCTGCGTTTGAAAGAATGACGAGCGCTGGTAACCAGATTGCTTTCAATCACAATCCCATGAACTGGCCCTTCCTTCCTTCCAAGCTTTGCGCGGGAACTTGCTGTAGCAGAATCAAGTGACCTAGCATTGGCAGGTATAGGCATTTCTGCAGAGTGGCCAGAAATGCAGAGATTACCACCATCATCTTGTTCCCAGTATACTTCAACCATAATGCCTCTAGGATTCTCTGCACTTTCTGTTCCTGGGATGCCCACAAACTGAGCTCCTACTGGTATCTATAAATGAGCAGAAGTAGAACAGTCAAAATCTGTGACTTCGTCATCAGGGTTGCGCAGAAATGATGTCCGTTAATGCTTACCTGTACGGAAGTCCCAGATGTTAGAGTCAGTGTTTTTAATCGGCCCTCTTCTGCTGCACTTTCCAACTCCGCGCGTTTTGCTATGTTCAAGAAAACTTCCTCAAGAGTTGTAAGCCCAAGCTGGATATCTGATATACCAAATTCGCTTTTCCTCTCCTCGAGTTTCGCGAAGAACTCCTGTTAAAAGAGTTTAAAGGCTAAGAACTCCTGTAAAAGCCTTTATGCTTCTAATAGGATAAGGGCTATTCAAGTAATGCTTAGTGCTTACCATTAAAAGCCCCTCTTTGTCACGAGGAATGACATAAGTCAGGAAGGATTTGGTCTCCTCGGCAGGTGATACATTCAAAAACTGCCACAAATAGCCCAAAGTAAGAAAACAAACCAAAGTTCTTAAGCCAACAACTTGGTCAATCATGTTATTTACTCAACATACATCCTTAAAGAACTGCCTCACTGGCAGATGATCACTCGCAGGTTCTCCAGTGGCTTCAGAGAAGCTGATGTTAGCAACGAAACCGGTACCAAATCTTGACTTCAATCTGATTGATGTTCCTATGCATCGAAGCCTACCCTTGGCCACGATTCCAATGCGATCACTTAGGACATCAGCTTCTTCCATTGAATGTGTTGTTAAAACAATGGCGCGACCTTTCTTTGCATTCTGTATTATGTCCCATACTTGCCTTCTCGATATTGGATCCATACCAGTTGTCTATATGTTGAAGAGCCAGATAATAAAAATATGCTTGTGCAGTCAAATCAAAAGAAGTATTCAAATTCCCGTACCGGTTCATCTAGAATCACCAACTTTGGATCACCCATGAGAGCTATAGCAACACTGAGGCGACGCTTCATTCCTCCACTATAGCTCCTGGTTCTAACTTTAGCTTTAGCAGTGAGTCCCACGTTCTCTAATAACTCCTTGGCCTCCTGGAATTGTAATAGTTATTGTTAAACGACACTCTTGAACAAGAAATGTAGGACTCACTGCTTACATGAACAACTGGAACGTACCGAACTTATTGAATCTTTGGCCAGACCTTTAATATTGGCAAAGAGGTGGAGATGCTCTTCGCCAGTCAATGCGTCCCAAAGAATATCAAACTATGAAATAAAGCAAAAGTCATACATAATTCAGGAGGGAAATATAAGGCCTACAATATACGTCGTGCTTGACAATTGCTATACATGCATAAACATAACTCAAACTAGCATACAAATAGAAACACCAGGGTAGAAATGTGTGTATTTGTTAGAGTTCACCTGAGGACAAACTCCGATAATCTTTCGAATGTTTGACATGCCGGTTGAGCTTCTAATGGAATGTCCATAAATCAAAGCTGTTAATAAGGCAGGTAAGATGAGTTCCGCAGTAATTGGATTGAAGAAAAAAAAAAGGAAAATGGAAATTTGCTCATACCTTCTCCACTAGTCACAGGTAAATTGCCAGTCAAACAGTTGATTGTTGTAGTTTTACCAGCACCATTGGGTCCGAGCAGACAAATCAGCTGATCCTTTGAGAAGTTTACCCATAAACCCTAAGAGAAACATGCGGTCAGCAGTGTGTGTCTTTGCCCATCTAATATTCATAGTTGAGGAAGAAAATTTGTTCCTTCCATTTAAAACAACCCACTGGACGTCCCAGTTTAGTTTCATTTAAAACTAATTCAATTGGGTTCGTTCCATAAGTTGACAATTTTCTGCTCACCTTAAGAGCTTGATAAGGTTTAGTCGTTTTGCCTTTGCAACAACAGCAACAGCTACACATACTGCGGGTGCCAGGATACGTCTTAACAAGGCCTCGTATCTGAACTGCAACATTCGGATCAACCGTGCCTGCTCTCGCATCTTTTTTGACAATGTTTTCCTCTTCAAGTACATCATCATCTAGAGCATTGTACTCCTCCTTTGGCACTGAATCTATGTCCTCTAAAAGAAGGGAGCGAAGGGATGTCAGGAAATTGAATATAGTTGTGAGCTATGGATTAAAGTAGTAACCCTTGTCACCTTTGACCTTGTTTACAGATGTCCCAGTCCAGTACTCGGGCATTAAGAAGTAAAAACAAGGTTTTCCAACCCCTGATGCGTTTGGAAGTATGTTATCCAAGTAGATTGCCAAAGCAAGCCAGAGAAAGAAAGTGCTGGTCAGCCACATGTAGACATCATTCTGCAGTTGATTGACAGTTGGTCAGTCAGTCTCATAAATGACCCCAAATTAAGAATAATGAAAAGTTCAGACTTTACGCACAATTGTAATAACACATTCTGGAAGACTTGGTAAGCAGTTAGCCCGAGTACTCCAACTAATTCCAATAGATTCAGGATCACTACTTGCATAGGACAATTGGTTCACGGCAACCGCAAGAAGATTAGGTGGGAATAATGACCATATTGTTCGTGTGGTAACAGAAACTGTTTTGGTATACGGGAATCCTGACACTGTAACAAGCTGAAATAACAACAATAAGATTGGTTAACCCACAGATACTTCTAGCTTGAATTCTGATTATTAAATTTATAACGGAATCTTGCCTGTGTCAAGAAGCTAAAAAGAAACATGGAGAACCCCACGGTATTGGCTGAAGATGACTTGCTAAGAAAGGCTGACAACATGTATGCAAAACCAATCTGGCGTCAAAAGAAGAAAACTGAAAGGGTTAACTATGGATAGGTATAAGTTATTAGTCATTTCTTGAGTAAAAAGAAAAATTTGTTCTCACCATATTCAGCTGGAAAAGGAAGAAAGCCAGGAACCCAACTTCAAAACTGTTCTTCTTGAAAAAATCAAACCGAAACATGATCCCGAAAAGAACCAGAAGAAGTGATGAAATTAGCGCAATCATTCCCTCCCATGTGATCCAGGAGAACCAATATGCAGAGTCATAAAGACCCATCATGCTCATTGCCTGAGGAAGGGAAAGCAGTTTAATTAACATCGCTATATCATGAATATAAAGGATGCTAAGCAAGAGCCACTAGTTAAAATCCATAAGCCAATGGAGGTAAAACCTGGCGAAGTTTGAGCTCTTTCTCTGCAACCAATGAACCCATTTGCAATACAAATCCAAACATGGCAAAGGCCAGGAAAAAGGGTGGTCCAATGACGGACAATAGAACGACAGCATCCTTGGGAGGATGAGGGAATTCCTTAAATCCAACAGTCCAGCCAAAACTTGCATCTGAATATCCCAGAACATAACATATGAATCAATTTTTAGATCAGATAAAATAGAAACTAAATATCTTTCAGGCACTTGAACCATTTGCGAGGACGTCCTCACCTCCAAGAATAGAGCGAGCAATCTCACGCTCCGCCGCAATTTGAAGTGGGACTTGAAATTTGAAGGTAGTATCTTCAATATCTCCACGCCGAGTAACTGTAGAGGAATTAGTTTGTACGCCGTAACTGATTGCAGTGGAATTTATTTCTCTAAAATGCAGTGCTCCTGAGCAACGCATGGGATTTTGAAGAAGCCATGCATCTACGTCCTCTCGTGTTCTGAACGACGTCACCTGCATAAACAAAAGTGAACAAAACTTGACATGATCACTTGTTGAAGTGCAGCGGAAAGCCAGGTGGCTCCATCTGGAAGAAGTCTGATGCGTTGGACCATGTAAAAAGTACAATTTGACATGCTTGATACCATACCTTACTCGCGGGAATAGGCCTACCAGGGTTATTATCCATAATGGAACGCGCGAGAGTGTGAAAACGAGAGGTGTCGTTGCCACTCCAAATGAAATCAAAGCAAGGAGTCCTCGCGAAGAACTTCTGCTCGCAAGGAGGTATAGGGGGTGACACCAGAGGCTTGGGGTCGGTGACTTTGTCGCTGGCAGTGGTCTTAGAGTTTCTAGACATGGTGGCCTTGTTGATGCAGAAGAGTAGTAAGATGAAGAAGAAGGAAGAGAAAATCTGCAGGAAACTTGCGCGCTTGTTCCTCCAGGAAAGAAGCAAATTCTTGAGGAACAGTGCCTTGAACTGTTGCAACATCTCTACGGACAAAAAGTGTGGAAAGGTAGGTTGGCCTTGGCCTTGGGCTGGGCGGGGGTGATGGTATGATATGGTTGTTGACAGGAATTAACACGCTCAATTTTTTTTTCTTTTTTAAAAATTTCAACGTTTTTTCAGGAGATCTTTGACCGACCCATCTCGCCACCGTCAGCTAGCAGAAGATTCATGCGGGATCCTCCTCCACTCCCACGCTAGGAGTAGGATCCGAACATCCGGAATGGGATTCCATCTCCAAAACCGTGTTTTGTCGTTTGTACATGATAAAGATATTAATTAGGATTTTTTACGCGTCTCCAGATCCTTTCCGGATTAAAAAGCAATTTTCTTTAAATGCAAAAATTCAATTCTTTAATACCACCAGAAATCCCAATCCCTGGATCGTCAACGGATTCCCTTTGAACCGGAGATGTACGCGCCTATATCAATGCATGTCCTTTTGTGTATAATTATGGTACCGAATCATTTGCCGCACTCCCCGATAAGGGCTTTATTGCCATTTAGAAGGTAGTAATGGGGTCTTTTGGTTAATCAATGTGATGTACGGGGGCAGAAAAGTCATTTCGTATCTTACTCATCGTTCTCTTCTCTTCCCTTGCATGACATTTAACATGCGTTCATGTCTAGGAAAAGGGGAGAAAAAGCACTGAAACGGTGGGAGAGACAAAGTGAGTCTGTTCATATCTATCCAGACGGAGAGGAGTTAGTAGGGATTGATATATGTGTATATATATATAGATTGTCGGGAAGGAGAGTGTACGTTCTTTAGATTACAATGCCGCAAACGGACCTAACTGGTATTCCCATGGCGAATACGCCACGTAATCGTGCATCTTTCGGGACTCAGGCCAATGCTTTGCTTCGAAAGAACTTAACTTTCCAGGTCGCTCTATGCTCTATATATTTCTATATCGGTGTTCGTGTTTGTATGTAATCTTGGTTCTGATTATCTATAAGCCTGTGACGGTGATTGTAGTGATTGATTTCACCTGATTTCCGTTGTTTAACATGTTTGTGTTAAATTCCTGAGAATATTTGATCTTTTGTCTTCATATGGTCTATCTTCTTTTGGAACGGAAACTATTTGGGCTAAGTTAGAATTTCCTAGGCTTTGTTTTCTTGTAGCTGAATCTGGATGTTAGGTAACACGATTCATAATTGATGAAATGACATGAAAATCTAGTATATATGTGCTTAAGGTAAAAATTCTCTCCAGATCTCATTGTGAATGTGGTTAAGTTAACCCACTTTTGCTTTTGTTTTCATTTATTTCTCCATTCATTGTGGAGATCATGGAGATGTAACGGTTGAGAGAAACGGGTGATTTTGAATTGCATGCCAATGCGTTGACTTGCACACATGTTCTAATGTCATGTATCCTTTGTTTTTCTTTTACAGAAACGCAAGGTTATGACAAATTGTCGGCTCATTAGCTTTCCATTTGTACTCTGCATGCTGCTTTCTCTCATTCAAGCTTTAATTAACAAAGGGAAGAGCCCCCCTGGAGACAAAGACGGCAACTGTCTCTCAAATCCAAATAAAGTTGGGTGTCCAGCTCCTAGGCTCCCTGAGTGGCCTCCTCTCTTGCAAATTCCGTTGACCGAGTATCGTGCTGTGAAGACCAATGTTCTTCCCTTCACAGATTTGCCAGATGAGTCATGCAGAACTGTTAAAGGTTCCTGCCCTGTAACGGTACTGATGACTGGAAGTAATCAATCTCTTGGAGAAAGTATGCATACCTTTTGTCCTCCTGCCTTCAACTGTTGCATCATTGTTTTTATTTTTTAAAAATTTTATAAATGAAGTGGATACGAAAGAATTACCTCTATCATTATGTGCAATTCATTCTTTTTTGATAGTCTTGGCTGGGAATATGTTCTCAAATTCTCTCAACTTGAGGCCTTCCAATTATACAGATATGGTAGACAACTATGTGCTGGTCAGTTGTTTCTACCTTTTTCAAATTTTCTTGTATATGCCATAGTCATTGGCTACCTTGCTTATCTCTTGACAACCTTAAATGGTTCAGGGTGTAGATGGCGACGCTGACCTAAATAACATAAGTCCGGTGTTGGATGGCAACATGTATTATATTCAGCCGAAGTGCTTAAATGACTCCAGCGCTCTCATCCAGTTCCCAGCATTAGACAATATGCAAAGTATGTAATGATATATATTGTCCAACTAGGAAGTGGTGGAAATTTAATTGTTGCAAACAAATGTTTGAATGCAGATAACCTATATATATGTTAGGCAATTGTGGATCTGAATATGAGAACTGTTACTCGAAACCTTATTTTTCTTACTTTCGAGGACAATTTGTATGTAATATTCTGTAACCTCTGATTTTTCTGTTTTGGTCTTTAAATGTAGGGCTGACATGTGCTCAAGCCTTAAACTTGTGGCGAAATAGTTCTTCTGAGGTGAACAAAGAACTGTACCAAGGTTATAGCCAAGGAAATTCAGAGGGGAAGATTAATGAGATACTAGCAGGTGGACCTACCTTAGTTGACTGTTATTTTTATCTCTGGACTGTAATGGCTTTCTTTAGGAATATAACATCTGCAATGTCCTGCAGCCTATGATTTCTTAAACTCTGATCACAAAACGTTCAATCTGAGCATCTGGTACAACGCAACCTCTGAAGACAACAGTAGGGGCATTAATTTTCTCTCTGTTCCGGCCACGGTGAATCTGGTATGAACTGGAAATATAGATGTTCCGTATTTATTCATATTGATTTAGTACTTGCCGGGTTCGAGGCTTTAGTCTGAGAATTTTCTTTATTGAAAGTGTTGTAAAATCATAAAGTCCTTGAAATTTTTTTACTTTTCATGACTTCTGCTCCTTTTGGCCTTCTTTCTTCTTCCCTTCTTTTTGTTTCTCTCTTGGAATTGCTGGCTGCTTTTTATCGTTTCTCCACTATTTCTCAAAATTTTTAAACTCTTCCTCTCTGGAAAGTTGTCCATCCTTCGTAAAAGGGTCATAAGTTTATGACATAATATTTCCCTTCTTTCATGTTTCATGACAAATTGCTTTCAGTTTTGCATTGCCTGAATTTTACAATTCTACATCCACAGGCGTCAAATGCGTACCTGAAGTTTGTAAAAGGGCCTGGTGCACAGATACTACTGGAACTTATCAAAGGAATGTATCAACCTGCTGCCAATGGTAACATAGATATTGCATCACTTCTTGGGACAATCTTCTTTACATGGGTTGTTCTACAACTATTCCCCGTAAGCATCTGAACACTTGCTTCATTTTAATCTATCATAAGGTTTGAACCCTATGATAACAAATTCCTGAACTTGTAATATTTCAATGTGTAAATTCTTTTGTTTAATGTTTTTACGTTTTAGGTGGTGATGACATCTCTGGTTTACGAGAAACAACAAAAACTGAGGATTATGATGAAAATGCACGGACTTGGTGATGGGCCTTATTGGTTGATTACCTACATGTATTTTCTATTCATATCCACGCTGTACATGCTGGTTTTTGTGATATTTGGGGTTGTTATAGGTAATTTCCAGTCATTCTATCTTTGATCGTCATTTGCCTTAAGTTTCTGATTTTTCAGCGCAATTGCAGGTTTGAAATTTTTTTCAACGAATGCCTACAGCATCCAATGTGTATTTTACTTCATGTACATAAATCTGCAAATTTCCGTGGCTTTCCTGATGTCTACTGTCTTCTCAAATGTTAAGACTGCCACAGGTTTGAAATAAATCAGAAGTTATTTAGGCTTCTGTCCCAGTATTAATGTTCATGAATATGATGGTTGACTTTTAATGGGTTACAGTTGTTGGCTATATAAGTGTCTTCGGTACAGGGCTCCTAGGTGCTTTTCTATTCCAGAATTTCATTGAAGATTCACAATTCCCCGGTAAGTAGCAGCTATCTGCGAAAGCGAATAACATGGATGTTTTGCAGATGTAAACATCTTTACAGATTAGTGTGTAGAATTCGCTCATTATGGTGACTCATTTCCTGCTGGTTGCAGGAGTCTGGATCATTGTAATGGAGCTATATCCTGGTTTCGCTCTATTTCGAGGGCTATATGAGTTTGGGCAATATAGTATGAACGCAAATTTGGCGGGGATTGGTGGAATGAAATGGGAAAATTTGGATGATCCAGAAAATGGGATGAAAGATGTATTGATTATCATGTTTCTGGAGTGGTTATTCTCGCTTTTTCTTACATATTACATGGACCAAGTTTTTGGGAGTGGGAAAAGTCCTCTGTTTTTCCTGCAGAACTCTACCAAGAAAAATCCGTTATCTCTTCGGATGGAAAGTATGCAGAGGCAGGGATCCGAAGTTGTTAATATGGAGAAACCGGATGTCGCTCGGGAAGTAATATCTCATCTGTAGAAGTAGTTGAGTTTCTTTTCCAAGGGCCAAAATACTCGCATTTATTTTTTCTTTTCTGAAATGCATGCAGAGGGAGAAAGTTGAGCGTTTACTACTGGAACCAAGCGCAAGCCATGGAATCGTTTGCCATGACCTTAGAAAGGTGTATCCAGGGAGGGACGGAAACCCTAAGAAAGTTGCAGTGAAAGGATTATCTCTTGCTTTACCTAGAGCTGAGTGCTTCGGTATGCTTGGTCCCAACGGTGCAGGGAAGACATCTTTTATTAGTATGGTCAGTCAACATTTTCCTGAATTATGTAAACGGACGTATGTACTTGGGACTCACTCATTTACTTTTTCTGTTAATTAGATGATTGGGCTCACAAAACCTACTTCAGGGTCAGCATACATTTCGGGTCTGGATTTACAGACTCAGATGGATTGCATTTACACCTGCATTGGTGTATGTCCCCAGTACGAGTAAGTCAGAATCCTAAAGACCTCAACTTCATTTTCAACATTGTCTTTCAAATCGTAACCTATTTGATCTTTGACATTCTTAGCTTGCTTTGGGAATCTTTAACGGGAAGGGAGCACTTGTTGTTTTATGGTAGACTTAAGAACCTAACAGGCTCTGCACTGAACCGAGTAAGTTTCGTGATTCTCATTTCTATTAAGCATTTGCACCGAAAAGACCTGGTTTTGAACGACTCTTTAAATTGGGAAACATCATCACGTATTTCTTCCTTGGTTTTGTTTTGAATAAATAAGACGTGTTTTATAATTTCATATGCGAAAGAACTCCCAAGTTTCACTTTTCTGCTGACATTATTATTTCTTACATAGGCTGTAGAAGAATCTCTTAAGAGTGTCAATTTATTTAATGGTGGGGTTCCTGACAAACAAGCTGGGCAGTACAGTGGAGGCATGAAGAGAAGGCTAAGTGTTGCCATTGCACTGATTGGTGATCCCAGAGTGAGTATATATCAAACTGGATTATTGCATCTGTAAAAATCTTTATGGTCTGCCTAATAATTTGAAAACTTTTCTAGGTGGTTTACATGGACGAACCCAGCACTGGACTAGATCCAGCTTCAAGAAACAGTTTGTGGAATGTAGTGAAGCGTGCAAAGCAAGATAGAGCAATACTTCTCACAAGTACATACTCTTTTTCTTTTGTATGGTTGATCTATTTTGATCGTTAAGAGCTTGTTTTAACTGGGTTGAACATGCCTCTTTCAGCACATTCAATGGAAGAGGCAGAGGCCCTTTGTGATAGGCTAGGCATTTTTGCTGATGGCAGCCTGCAATGCGTAGGAAACCCTAAAGAGGTAACTTTGCAAAAAAATGTTCCTTGTTACTTCTACAACTTGCTTCACATTTGTCCTTTTCGTTAATTTCTTCAGTTTAATGGTTTATACATAATGCTGTAAGTTGCTTATTTTCTCCCTCAAGTAGTATGTGGATTTTACACAAAAATGAAAGTAACCCTCTTTAATGCATGACAGTTGAAGGCTAGATATGGGGGATCTTACGTGTTTACTATGACAACAACGGAGGAACATGAGAAAGAAGTTATGAAGATGATCAGAAATCTCTCTCCTAATGCTGAAAGGACTTACCATATCTCTGGAACACAGAAATTTGAGATTCCAAAACATGAGGTCAGAATTGCAGATGTGTTTCATGCAGTTGAGAATGCTAAAAGTAGATTCCCGGTGTTTGCCTGGGGTTTCTCTGACACCACCTTGGAGGATGTTTTCATCAAAGTTGCAAAGGCGGTCATAGTTCATTAGCAGCCTCTCCAGTAATCTTCACCTAGTTTTATAAACATTTTCCATTGTCAACTTAATCCTAATAAGTGAAACAAAGGACGTTAATCATTTCGTCAACATGAATTCGGAGCTATTTCAGCAAATACCTTTTTCTTTTCTTCCATTCCTTTTCTAGGATTTCCACAAACATAGTAGTTGAACCCTAGCACTAGGAATTTGGACGCACCAATTAGTTGTTTCTTTCCCATGATCCTAATTGTCTTGTTTCCATTTCAGAACTAACGAGCTTGACAATTAGTTGATTCACCAAAATGCGAAACGCTTACAATAAATTTTAATATTTATAAAATATTTAGACAATTAAATTTCTATCCGTTACATATCACATCAACACTAACTGATTACGAATTTAATATTTTTTAATTTGTGTGGATCCTATTATAATTTGTAGCATAGGTTGCATGCGTGAAATTTAAGTTAAAATAATTTAATTTTTATTTTATATTCTTTATAAAACTTAATTGAATTTAATTATAATATAATTTGACTAACCTAATTAACTTAATTATATCCTCATTTAAGTTAACTTTTATTTTTATAGTAGTTGACAACTTCTTATTCTCGTCACTAATGTTCATGTATAGTTTTAATTTTTTATTTCATTGCTCGAGCTCATCAAAGATGAGATGGTTATTGTTACAAAAGTTTTCTAAGCACCAAACTTATACAATAAGTTGCACCAACTCTTTCACAAGACAATCTAACTTAGGTTCATTTAAGCAAGATTCAATCTTTCCCATGTGGTTGTTGACAAAATAACTTATTTTTCGAATGCCTCACGACCCTGAGTGTTTGACTTTCGAACTCTAAAAGATTATTGAGAAAGCACTAAACTAACAAAGAAAATAATTGGAGCACGAAAGAGATACAATAAATGCTAACTTTTTGTACTTCCCTAAAATTATACAAATGAATGCTCTCTCAATCTGATGTGAGGAGCAAGACTTAAATGAGTTATTTATAGGCACCTTTGGCATGATAACTAAGTTAGAATCCTAATTGAACTCATCTAGCCATATCACTTCTTATCATAATTAAAAAATATCACATTTTCCGATAAGATGACATCCCATCTAAATAGGACTTTGATAAGATTTATCTACACTCCAACTAACAAGAGATTACATTTAATTATGAAAGACACATTCATATCCATGAATATCTTTACTGGCTTCAGATGATCCTCCCACATTATCTTTCTCTTTTAGAGCTAATGTCTATCTACTGTGATCTTATCCGCCACATGCTCCAAGATCTCCCCACGATCTCTATCTGTTGATGATGAGTTATCCAAGTCCAAAGCCTTTTATAGCACACTGTTCTGGTCTATGCTTACCCATGTTAAGTCCATTAGTCATGGTCTATTCATTTGAGCATACATGAAGCCCTTTAGTCCATCAAGAACTTAGCCTTAGCCAAGTTAGTTTGTACAAGATCCGAAACTCTAACAAAACTCGCACCATGCTTTATTTAACATTTTAAGTTTCCTTGGCCTTCCGCATGCCACTGTCATGCGTGTGACCTAGCTAACCTTTGACCCAAGGCTAGTTTCTAGCTAGGTGTGAAATGCTTTCATGTGTTATGGAGCTAACAAACCACCCCACTAGGTGAATTTGATGCCCTCGTCAAACTAGTCTGAAGATAGGCATTCACTTGATCCTCGAACTGCCATAAGGTAATATCTTTCTCCCATGTAGCTTTCATGATCAACTTTCACTTCCACTGGATTAAGAATTCGATCATCCAATTCTTTTTATGTTGCCCCATTGTTTGATGATCTAAGATCTTCTCCACTTGATCCTTGGACTGTTTCCTCACAACTAATGAAGCTCTCTTCACCTGACTCTTATTCGGATCGAATGCATCCTCATGATAAGGTTTGCGAAAATTGACATGAAAAGTAGGGTGTACCTTCAATCTTTTAGGCAATCTGTATGCCACATTCCCTACTTTATTTAACACTTCAAATGGTCCATTGTAATTCAACACCAATCCATGATTTACCTGTTTACTTGAGATCTTCTTCCAAATTTGTGGGTTACGTTTCAATAGTACCTTATCTCCCACGGTGAACTCCAATGGTCCCTTTTGTAAGTTCACTTTCTTCTTCGTTTGTCTATAAGCTTTCAAAGACTATCTCTACCCTCATTTAACAACTCTTGCTTCTCCATTATGAACTTGTACACTGTAGGACACTTGTCACCTATCCTTTGTTGTGCAATCTCAAGTAGAGTAAGAGGTTGTTATCCCAAGACCATCTCAAAGAGACTCTTCTTCGTAGTAAAAGATATGTGTAAATTATAGCAAAATTGTGCAGTATCAAGTAAACTCAACCAGTTACGTTGACTTGCACTTATATAATGTCTTAAGTACTTAAATACTCCTCTAATATACCATTTATCCTTTCAATTGGTCATCCGTCTATAGGTGATTTGCTATTGAAAACTTCAAATTGCTTCTTATTATATTAAAAAGGGATATCCAAAATTGGCCACTCATAATATCCGTAGAGACTGCAAAATAATTCACCACTTTCTAATAGATCAACTTCACCACAACATTCGAGGGACATGTTATTGGTGCTAGCATGAAGATTGCATATTTGGAGAGTCAATCTATAATCACTATAATTGTCACTATGTTGTTCACCTTTGGAAACACACAAATGAAATCCATAAAAAATGACATCCATGGTCTTTCGAGAATTGATAGGGGCTATAGCAAACCGACTTCCTTCTTCCTCTTCGACTTATCCAATTGACACACAAAGCATGTCTTGATATACAACTTGATGTCATTCTCTACCTTTGGCCAATAGTAGGAACGAGTTAGGAGCGCTATCATCCTTTAAACTTTGGGGTGACCAAGCCACTGTGAGTCATGCGTCTCATTCAATATTTTTTTCTCCACAAGCCACCAACACTCTACACATACACTTGAATACTCTTAGTCATCAATAGCTCATCATCATTAAGCCATAACTTGTGTACAACATCTTCCTTAACTTATGAGATTAACTTATAATGTTTATTGTCCAATGGAGATGTAGTTTTTATTTGCTCCAATAGTTTACTCCACCCTAGTAAGTTCTAACTTTATTACTTCCTTTATGGTGACAAAACCTAAGGAGATAGATGATGTTTTTGTGGTGACTTATATTATTGAGGAAGATCCCAAAACTTATGAGGAAGTAATCAGATCTGTGGATGCTACATTTTGGAAGGAAGCCATAGATAATGAATTCGAGTCAATCATGTCTAATAAAACTTCGGTTTTAGTTGATCCACCTTGAGGGTGTAAGCCTTTAGAGTGTAAATGGATTTTCAAAAAGAAACTAAGACCTGAAGGAACCAGTGAGAGGTTCAAGGCAAGACTTTTGATTAAAGACTTTTAAAAAAAGAAAGATTGGACTTTTTTTATACTTACTCTCTTGTTACTAAAATTGCATCTATAAGGATGTTATTTGCTATTGCCTCAGTATTTAAGCTTCATGTGCACCAAATGGATGTTAAGACAACTTTCTTTAATGGTGATATAGATGAGGAAATTTATATGGTCGAGCCCGAGGGGTTTAGAGTGCCTGGTCAAAGAGCAAAAGGTGTGTAAGTTGGCTAAGTCTTTGTATGAACTTAAACAAGCTCCCAAACAGTGGCATGAAAATTTTAAATGTGAGATTTTCAAACATGGTTTCACCTCTTGTGATGCTGATTTTTGCATTTATGTGACTGAGGCCAATGGTTGTGTAATCATAACTCTTTATATGGATGATTTTCTTTTTTTTTTGTACTAGTTTATCTATTATTGATACTACTAAGAGTTTACTAAAGTCTTCTTTTGATATGAAAGATCTTGGACCTGTGGACTTTATTTTTGGAATCAAAGTTGATGGAAATGACTTTAGTTTTAGGTTGAATCAAACTCATTATGTTGAGAAAATTTTGAAGAAGTTTGGTTACTATGATGTACTCAAAACTCCTTATGATGCTAGTGTTGCTTTAAAGAAAAATCTTGGTGACAGTCTAAACTAAGCTGAGTATGCTAAAATTCTTGGTAGTATGTTCTTAATGAACTATTCTCGTCCTAATATTTCATACTACGTAAGTAGACTTAGTAGGTATACTAATAATCCTAGTCAAGAGCAATGGAATGCATTGATTCGTTTATTGAGGTATTTGAAAGGTACTATGCATTATGGATTATCTTTTGATGATCATCCTCCTATTTTGGAGGGGTATTATGATGCTAACTGGGTTACAGAGAGTGATGATATACGCTTTACCAGTGGTTATATTTTTACATTGGCAAGAGCTGCAGTGTCTTGGAAATCATCCAAGTAAACATATATTGCAAGATCAACAATGGAGACTAAATTTATGGCTTTAGAGTTAGCAGGACGGGAAGCTAAATAGCTAAGGAATCTCTTAGTAGATATCTCGCTTTGGGAAAAACTAAATCCTTCTGTTTTCCTTCATTGTGATTCGCAGGCTAGCATTCATGTTATAACACCCTTATAGTGTAGGAAAATCCCGGGACGGACATCACATGTCCAGGCAGCGGAAAACAAAAATTTTTGTTCCCGGGACTTT
>JANKOE010000206.1:22862499-22885609 GCA_026284465.1 Erythroxylum citrifolium | reverse complement strand
ATGTGAATGAAATGCAATTCATGAATTTTCAATGATATAGCTTCTATGCAATAGTCTAGGGTTCTAATCCCTCAATTTGAAAAACTAGCTATTACATATGTTGCCAAGAACAAGGCATATAATGGCAAAAGTAAACATATAAGATTGAGACATAAAATTGTCTGTACTTGAATTAGACATGGTGTAATTCTCTAGACTATGTCAAGTTAGAGAGAAACGGCGGATCTGTTTACAAAAGCTTTGAGTAGAAAACTAGTTTCAGAGCATGCTAAAGGGATGAGGTTGAGCCCAATTGTATAGTAACTTTATGATGGACACCCGACTTGGGAAACTAAGTTCAATGGGTCAAACGAAGTTATGATGTGATTACTTACTTGTACTTTATTTGTGGAATAATACTGAAATATATTCAGTTGTTGAATTGCATCCCTAGCAAGACTTTACTGCGTTTGATAAGGTTGGATTGTATAATCCTTAATGAGTTCCACAGCCCAAGTTTGGGTGGTGTGAGCAGCACACATTTAATGGACTCACCTGCGTCAATGTGGGGGCTAGCTACCCTCCTATGAGAGTATTTGGGCTATCTCTCTATAGCGATCATAAGACCAGGACATTTTGAGACTGTTAATTCTCTAGCAGGTTTTATATCCGATTTTCTTATACAACAGGTTCAAGACTTAGTTCACCTATTTTTCTCCTAAATTGTTACAGTTAGTTTATCAATTTTTGGACCAAGTGGGGATTGTTGGTGTTATTGGTCCATAACTTGGATCCTACAGTTGTCAACCTCATTATTATCCTTTAACAATTATAATGTTTAGCCATTATTATGCTCCATTGCCAATGTATACATTGTTTCTGTTATGTATAGAAGTCATGCATTTGCTCAATAATGAGACCGTTGAACACTGCTCATTTTCTCTGTTTTTCTTCTCTCGCGCATCTTTATTTGCTCCATCCAACTCAAGCATTTTCCTCTACATACAAACACTTTACACAAGTATTTTTTTCTTACACACCAATTCTGCATTTATCTATCTTTCTTTAATTTTGGAGACAATTCTTACTCCACCCTTTGGAGTGTACCGATGCTGATAGAAAAGGCGTTAACTCTGGGGTCAGATCCTATTGTCCTACTGCACCATAGGAGAGAAATTTTTGACTTAGGGCAGTAATTTTTCACCACACCTTGTATTTCAGATAAGCTGATCCATTTTAATTATTATTGCTACTTTCACTAAGACAACACAAAGTCTAGATTTTTAACAAGTTCATAAAGAACAACACTTTTTTTTACAAATTTTCGAGATCTTAACAATTCTAACTTAAGCAATTCGTGACTTCTGTTGAGTTTAGAAGTCATAATTGGCCAATAAAAAAGTTTTATTCTCAACACCAACATATATGAGACATCTTTAGTTTACTCAACTACCATAGTTTTAATTGGATTTTTGGAGGGCAAAATATTTTCTTTTCCTATCATTCCTGCGTTCAAGACCTACATCTTCCCGATTCAACCTATTAAATTTGTAGTCATTACTAATATGACTAATTGAATCCTTTCCAAAATTAAAAAGGGAGGGATTTTATAATATGATAATTACATGAGAGTCAACTCCAAAAAGATCAAAATGCATGTCATTATTAATACAACTAAAAAATTGTGATATTAAATTGATAAGAATTAATTTGAGGACTGTCATTGAAAATTTTGAGAAAATTTCTAGTTTTTAGTATAAATTACCCTATAAATGGCTCCAAATTCTCTGTACCGTTTTCCCAGTTCCAACCCTGTGCCAATGATTATCATCCACAAATCTTCTTTATTTATTGCAAATCATGTGGACGAGGTTATCGAGCATAGGGTTGAAACTGGAAAAAGGGTATAGAGGATTTGGTTCCCCTGTAAATGGAGAAAATTGGAGTTAGGTTGTGAATCCTATTGAAATGATTACGAATTAGATGACACATATACGTTCGTTTCAGCGATTTTATCAGTAAAGTGTCCCATCCAGAGGCCCCTCCCAATCTGATCGTAAATAACGGTAAACTAATCACTTCTTAGATCCTTTAGGAGTGGAAATTTGCTGGGACCCTCTCAAGTGCCCTATTTCTTGTTCGTCGTCAATCCTCCATTCTTATCTAAAAGTGCATAGTTTGCTCTCCTGATATGTCAAGCTACAAGTGATTTGAATGTGGATTTGGACTTATTCCTAAAGATAAATTAGTGTTAAATTTGATGCTATCCATTTAAGCAGTGAAAGAGCCTATGTTTCCCTCGATTATTAGCAGAATAGGACATGTACATCTCTGCTTTGGCATTGTAAGACGATTCTTTTTGCAAACCCAAGAGGCTAATCAGCAAAAAAGTGTTCCCATCTAATCCATATTCGGCCTCTCACTCGAAAAAGTAAAGATCCGGAGAACAAACTTTACATGTTAATTACCATAAACTATGAAAACCCAAATCTTATACAAAAAAAGTATGTTTCATCACAATATTTCCTCAATTTACTCTACAAAGCTAATAAATATGTGTGAAGCTGAAACCCACGTCGAGAAAGAGAAGGAAGAAAATGAAAATAAGTGCAACTAATTACCGGCATGCTTAACTAGCCCTGGACTGCCTTGAATTCTTAATGATGTAATTGACTTGACATGAGGAGGCAAACGGTCTAGTGATTCGCATGTAATGTCTATCCACTACGCCTTGATAATAGAACAAGGAGGCAGGCGAGTGACATAAAGTTGGTATTTTAATCTTTTTGTCTACGAATAACTTCTCTGGGTCATTATTAAAGCAATTAGAAAGGAGCGACAGTATAGTCCATTTTATGATTTAGCGTTTCTTGAGGGGCATACAATTTTGGGATAATCATACAAGGAATCCCAACATTATGAATCTCGACGTCGATAGCAAATGGTTGGTTGAAATGGTCTATATGACGCAGAAGAGGGAACGCAATCTTCAGGGAAAATATATTGATTTTTTCAGCCAATACATAGCTTGTTTGGTGGTTAATCTTATAAACAAAAGAAAAGTGTTGTATTAGCCATATATATTGGATTTTCGGTCTCGCTGTCTAACTTGGCCTGATCAAACAAGCAAAGAATCAACACTCGTGGGAGGAAATGGGGTGGCAAGAGATTGACACGAAGAGATATTCATATTGATTAAGCAACATATTGTTTAAGACCCCTGATGGGATGGTAACTATAGTCGTTCGACTCCCTTTGTGTTAGGAATTTAAAACTCCTAAACCCACACTAGAGAATATTTAATAGATAAGAATATCAGAAAATAATAACACAAGATAATTTACGTGGAAATTCTCAAACCGGAAAAAAAAAACCACGAGCACCGAGAAGAAAATCCACTATGTGAAAAATTATTACAATCACATAATTTTTCCTTTCAACCAATACCTTAATACAACAACACACCCACAAAGAAATACCCAAGACAAACTCTTCAACTCTCACCTCAAATGAGGAATTTAACTAGAGTCAAATTTGTACTACAAATTCTTTTACTTTGTTTGATGTATTAAACAAGAAGGTAGTAGCCTCCTTATATAAGTAATAACCTTGCCTCAACATTTTGGCGGTGCCGTATTCCTAAATATGAATAATTTGATGGGGATCGAGATAACTTTTATGGTAGTTATCATTTTATGTAAGAGAAGAGTCACACAAGGCATCGAGTAAGGACATTGAGAGTTAATATTCGCATAGAAAAAAAGTCATATTTTCTAAAAACATAAATTACAATTCTTGCATCAATAGCTTTGATAGTTCTAGATAACCTGGTCTTTTAAAAATTTTATACGACAAAGTCTGCAGGCTGTCAAGGCAAACTCGACGACTAGCTTCACGCCGCGTGCACATTAACCTCTCGAGGAAGCATCTTAGGTAACATACTCATATTCTTTCCTATCCTACGTAAGATAAGGCATTTAAAAGAGATGTAGAAATTATTAAAGTGAGGAAAATAGGAGACGCTGGATAAATGAGTCGACGGACCATTAGTGGCCTACAAGAAGACCCCAAAACATGCTTCCTTGCCATGAAATCTGTCCCAGCTAGCTCACATTTCACTACTTTCAAAGTCATAAAAGAAAAATACACAAGAAGCCAAAGCAGAAAACATATTGGATAACACTCGGCCTTTTTCCTTAATTTAAGAATCTAGAAGACAAAGCAATGACATAAAGGGGGTCTCTTATCATTTGTGTTCCTCATTCCACAAGATATAAAGTTAACCTCATACTCCAAATGTAAGAAAAGAAATTCGGTGAAATCTCAAAAGATTTAAGAAAATAAAAAGATTACAAGGTTAAAATATTTGATTTTTATAATCATGGTATTACCTATACCAAACGTGGAAGGCAATTCATCGGTAACAATGTCCAACTGGAAACGCCACGTGGTCAGTTTGACACTGCTGATGTGACATGGAAGTGTCCACCTGTATGCTGTCAGGTTGGGAGTAGATAAACAGTGGTTGGAGCACGTGATCGAACGCCCACGTGTTGGGGTTTGAGGTCACACTCACGTGACAGTAGGCGTGATTAGTTGGGCTGAATAAGGGGTGCCGAATTGGAGGCCAGCAGGGCAAGTCTGCTTTTGCTGAGCAATAGTGAGTTAACACGTGTCGGAAATTGTGGCGGTGCGATTCGCAACGGAAGCGGTAAACGCGGAGATGGAGTCGTCCAAACCCAACTTCTTTGGCCAACCTTTCCGAACTCCGAAGGAAAGGTCACCCAAAATAATGGTCTCTCTTATCCGGAAAATGGCGGTCGTAATTCCATATTGGCATGCCACAAATTTGACGTTATTTAAAAGTATAATATTTACGGGGTTCACTTTTGGGCAATGTCTAGAATTATTATAGACAAGATATGGATGGTATCGTTGTATGTTTTTAAGGAAGATTTTGGGTTTGATTCACATAACTTGTGCAGCTGTCATGAGAATTGTGTTGACTTATCAATCACCGTCTATTGACTAAATTGAATAAGAACTCAATTCATTCCTGTTGGCCGCAAAATTGATTAAAAGATTGGCATTTTGCACTCAAAAATTGCCCTCAAATCATGGATGCGTGAAAGTAAAAATAAAAAAAAGTTCCACAGTAACAACCCTTTTGTGATTCAAAATTCATGTATATCATAATACTGTAATGTCTGTTCGTGGTGTCCGCGGTGTCAGTGTCCATAATTAGACAGCATAAAGGAAGCCAAGTCTCGCAAGTGTCCACGTGGTAGTAGTGGATAGGGAGAAGCAATTACCGACAATAGCGGACTTAATTGAAGAAGTTCAGAGGTAAAACCAAAGACCAAAGGTCTCCGACTTGGAATGGTTCCACTTCCACTTGCATCCATTCCCACTTTATTCTAACATTAACCTAACACGCCCAGCTAACTTCCTTCCTGTCCTTGGACCTACACAAACACGACACCTTCCACGTTAGGCCAATTGTGGATAAGCCTCTCTCTCTCCAAACTGTTTCTTCTTTTATATTACCGAACAACTACAATAGTTCCCAATTTTCCACGACTTTCAAAATTCAAATTCTTCGTTCTTCATGCGCCTCCTTATCCGTCCACACGCCCTGTTCCCTCTTCCTTCCCCAAGTTTTCCCACTATATATATATATACACCTCCCCCCCTTCTCTTCGTCTCCGAGTGTCAACCAAGGCTCATTATTTCCCACTCTCCATAATACACAAAACACCTAAACCTTAGTTTTCATATTCTTTTTCTCCCAGGAAATGATTGATTTAGACTGGAAAGCAAAGATGGTCTCCTCTGATCCGCCAAACAAATCCCCAAAGCTCTCTAAGAAACCCAGCATATCGATCCCAACTTCTCCGTTTCGGGCCGTAACTAACACTTCACCGGCTCCGGCTCCTGAATCGGCTTGTTCTTCGTACGAGTACTACCTTCGATTACCGGAGCTGAGGAAGTTATGGAGCGAGAAGATGTTTCCCGAATGGAAAAATGAATCTGTTTTGAAACCGGCCCTACAAGCACTTGAAATCACGTTTCGGTTTATTTCTACGGTTTTGTCCGACCCGAGACCGTACGCAAACCAGAGGGAATGGAAACGGAGGCTCGAGTCTCTCGCAACTTCTCAGATCCAGCTAACTGCTACGCTCTGTGAAGACGAGGAGGAAGACGGTGAGACACGTGGCAGGGCTCCGATCGTCGACTTGAGCTCATCAAACGGTGTTGTGGCTCGAGATGGTAGTTACGCTGAGGTGTGGAAAGTTCCAGGAGAATACGCAGTGATCCAGAGAACAAGTGAGGCCAGCCTCCTACCTCGACTTGCCACGTGGCAGAAATCCGATGATGTTGCACAAAAAATCCTGTACTCCATCGAGTGCGAGATGAGACGATGTCCGTACACTCTGGGCCTCGGCGAGCCGAACCTCTCGGGTAAGCCTAATCTAGA
Organism: Erythroxylum citrifolium; assembly: GCA_026284465.1. Taxonomy (NCBI): domain Eukaryota; kingdom Viridiplantae; phylum Streptophyta; class Magnoliopsida; order Malpighiales; family Erythroxylaceae; genus Erythroxylum; species Erythroxylum citrifolium. Next base: position 22,879,152 of record JANKOE010000206.1, on the reverse strand, counting down.
CTTCGACGCCATTTGCAGACCAAACGACCTTCATTCCCTTAAAAAGAATCCGTACGATCACGTGGGCAATCACGAAAACCAAACACTTTACACAACTCACCAGATTCTAGAGTCATGGATCCAAGTAGCCAAAGAGATCATCAAGCGAATTACAGAGAAGATCAACGAAAAGAATTTTGAAAAGGCGTCAAATGATTGTTACATGCTCGAGAAAGTCTGGAAGCTTCTCGCAGACATAGAAGATTTACATCTTCTGATGGATCCGGATGATTTCTTGAAACTGAAGAACCAGTTGCTGATGCGATCACCGGACAATTCGGAATCGTTTTGCTTCAGATCAAAGTCGCTGGTGGAAATAACGAAGTCTTCTAAAGACTTGAAACACAACGTACCGGCGATTCTGGGCGTGGAAGTGGACCCCAAGGGTGGGCCCAGAGTACAAGAGGCGGCCATGAGAGTGTACGCTGAGAAGAGAGACTCAGACCTGGAGAAGATACATTTGCTTCAGGCTTTACAGACGGTAGAGTCGGCGTTGAAGAGGTTCTTCTACGCATATAAGCAAGTGCTTGTGGTGGTAATGGGGAGTTTGGAGGCTAAAGGGAATATGGTTCTGGTGAGTTCAGACACTTGTGATTCGGTAAGCCAGTTGTTTCTGGAACCGACTTATTTTCCGAGTTTGGATGCTGCAAAGACATTTTTGGGTGATTTTTGGAGTCACGAATACGGTGGAGGGTTGGAGAGACGGCCTGGTAAGAACTCGGTTGTCCACTGAGTTGTGGGTGAAGGGGAAGTCTTAAGGTCAAAAAGAGAAAATTGTTATTCTTTGTAGTCTGTATAAATTTATTTATTAAGTTTGGTTGGATTTTAAAACTCTTTGTAAGGCCTGTTATACTTTTCATGCTTATAAAAGTACAAGTTTTGATTTAATCCATTTTTCCAAAGTTTAGATAAATTTGTTGAAATTTAGTAAACTTTCAAGATGAAATGATGATAAACTAATGCTTCAAAAGTTGGACGTTGCACACTTTGTTCAGACGGGGATTTGAATTGAAGACTCGGTAAAATAATCTAGTTCTAATTTATCTCTAAAATTCCCCACCGTTAAGGTCAACGCGCTCAATTAGTTTGTACAAAATTGAAATGTCTATGTCATCATCCCATGTTGGGAAACTCCAATACATTAGTGGGCGGCTCCTGATAACCTAGGCAGGAGGTCTCCATTATAAAAAGGTATTTTTAAACTATTTATGTTTAGACTAATTTTCACTCCAATTGGATAGGTCAAGAGAATAAACAGGGACCAAAAGGCATTAAAAGCATATTTTATCGCAGTTTATCCGGTTGTTTAAGTTCAAGCCACGTTAAGTGTACAGTAGTGCGACATTCCAATTAACCTTTTAAAAATTATTAAAGCAAACCAGGAAAGTCCACCCACCTTCTGGGTTCGGTAAAGAATTTATTGTGAAAATTTGAAGAGGTTAATTATCTCGCAACTTGTCCGCAAATTTTTTTGACACCAATAAAATACTTCCTCCGATTTATAATAAGTGTCGTTTTAGAAAAATGCATGCTTATTAAGAAAGCTAACGAAATTATAGATATACTCTTATCAATACTTCCATAAATTGCCTTGAAATTGTAATCTGTGTAATTAAGATAAGAGAGAAATTGCATATTAATAAAAAATTGTGAGAGAAATTGCATATTAAATTGCTTTGAAATTGTGATCTGTGCAATTAAGATGAGATATAAATTAAAGGTTAATTTTGAAAGTAAAATTATAAACATGCATACAAAGTCAAAAATGACACTTATTTTGAATAATTAAAATGTATCTAAAACGACATTTATTATGAATAAGAGGGAGTAGTGTCTTCAAATGCGTTTTAAAGCACCCATCTTCAATTTTGAGCAATATTGGTCATTTGGGTTAAAGAAGGTCCCAAGGGTTTGGTTGTTCGCCAATTCAAGTGGTATGTGTGTTGGGTTTAGAACGTCATGAGACAGTTCAATTCTTATCTACCGTTGGTGTTAAAGGGAGAGTTGCAAGCAGCCAACCTTAGTACGAGAGGACTGGGTTGGGCCACCTATGGTATAACAGTTGTTATGCTAATATCAACGTCAGGCAGCTAAGTTGGTATGGAAGAATTGCTGCGCCGCAAGAAATCCTTCTCTATATAAGTTCTCGAACGAGATTTTTGAACAGAACTTCGATAGGCGAGAGGTGTAAGCACCACAAGTTGTGAAGCGATCTCATACTAAATGAAACGACTTTCACTTTCCATAAGCAAAATTCAATCAAGTCAACCTATTCCTGTAATTGCACTCGCTACCTCTCTAATGACCAATATTGCTAAAAATTGAAGATGGGCGTTTTAAAGCGCATTTGAAGACACTACTAAAGATAAGTTTTGTGAGAGACTTGAAAATGCGAAATATGTCAAGGTGGAGAATTGTTAACGTTATGATATATTCCCATATTGAAGAAATATAAAGATGGAGTCTTCTTAAGTTATAAAAGAAAGACTACTTCACCTATCTTAAATATCCCAAAAACTGTTTTTCATAAGATAAAAATTCCTTATCTCTATTTTTAGTATTTCACTAGTATTATTTTCTAAAAATAATGAAATATCAATTTAGTAGTGTCCGAAGAAGTAGGTATAATTGGCTGAATCTTGTTAAATTTTAGTGTTCTTTATTTGTCTATTTAATAGCTATTGTCGGGTATAGTAGTAGAGAATTATTGTACTATTAAATTATATGTCTAGAAAAATTATTTTTAAGAGATTAGGTTTTAAGTGGAACCGTTTGTGGCCCCCTTCAGTCTTTTCTGAAAATTTACCTGGTATGATTTTTCAATATATTCGTTCACACTCTATTCATCTAGGCAATAGTGTTTAAGGTGAATTTGTTATTATTGATAAAGATTAACCCGAGTTTCACAACCAGTGTGGCAGTTGATCTCAAAAAATGATATGTACATTGAAGCGGTAATCCATATATGGGTACAGCAGTTTTCGAACTTCCTTCTTCCTGTTGCATGCTCTGAGTAACTGCAGATTCACTCGTGTTAACAATTAAGGAATGTGGAATGATGGATGAATTTGATCCAACCATGATTGAGTCAATACCCCGGTTTCCCATGGGAGACTGATCTACGATATACTCCTCTTGCAAGCTCATAGTATTCAAATGGAAGAGAAACAGCCAACCATCTAGACAGTGCAAAATTTTGAATGTAGCATGCACTTCTATGTAGAAAAAAAAAAAAGATACAGATTACACTGATAAGAAATGATAAATTGACTATAATACTTGTATTGACAGATCATGAATCCTACGTCAAGGAAGGGCATTTACACTCCACAAGTTTTGTATAATTGACCACCATTCCTAATGGCATCTTCTCAAATGCTTAAAGATCTTGCAAGTGAATGAAACATTAAACTTTAACTATCCCTTCATGATCAGGAGTGTCCAAAGAACCTATTATGAGTGTACTGTTGATCATTGCAAAAGTTTTCCGACTATGAGTTCATGTAGGAATTTCATCTTAGATCAAACACCAAAAGGTGGCAAACCATTGCTGGTTTCCAAATTTTGCTAGAAAAAGAGCTTAAGAGCAAAGAGTAGTTTTTCTTTTGAGATAGAAATCATACAAAAAGACTCCTTTTAGGATCAGATATCAGCAATGACATTGGTCTTGAAAATGCCAGCACAGTCTGAAGACTTGCAGATGACACCGTGAGAAGCCCAGCAGCAAAAGACGTTGCCAGAAAACAAGTAGTAGCAAATGCAGCAATTACAGAAGATATAATGGGTATAGAATCTGAAATTTAGAACAATACTGATCAATAAATCACTACTTGAACAGAAAATTTTCAAGGGAAACTTCTGCAAAACCTAAACTTATTACAGAAGTAGAACAAGCAAATAGAAGAAAAGATCCTTACAATGCTTAACTTGTAGGACATTAAATGCCAGATTTATGTTTCCAGAAATATCCTCTGTTACATTTAGAGGAACATTCACAGATATGGCCTCATGATCTGCTTGTATCTCTGCAATGTACATCTGCTTATCTCACGAAATCTGGACTCCATCAGGAACAACAGTTGAATTAGACTACTGTCTAGGCATTTCTTTTCACGATTTGTTGCATCTTCTCTGCTGGAATTTTCCAAGTATAGAGCGTGTAAAGTAATTGATCACCACAGGTTTCACCTCATGTAACGGAGGTATGAGTACTTTCCCATCTACAAAGTTCTAATCATAATAGGTGCAAAGAGTGAGACATATATTTACGCTTTCCTATGTAGTAAAACAAGTGAAGCAATTCAAGTTTTGTTCTGTTTTGCGCTGGCACTCACACATACATGATGTTGATGGAATCAAATAGGACAATGTAAAGGGGGATTGTTAACATAAGTTCGCTTGCCTTTGCAAATAGCCCCCTGAGATTGACAGAAAGGAATTGAAGCCAAATACGGGCTTCATGAAATTCACAGACACTAAAATTATGTGTTCTCTTGTCCTTCTGCTGTATGTTGTTGTACTTGTCACTGCAGGCCTTTGAGAATCTGAAGATCACATTGGCATCCATGTCAAAATCTTTAAAGTTCCAAATGGAAGTGAAAGAATGCTGAGGATTTTCTATAATTACTAAATGACCATCATCTTTCTCTGTAGGCTCTTTTAAATATGAAAAGGACACATACCATAAAGAAACTGAAGTTCCAGCTCTGCTTATTATAGAAGTTGATTGGAGGCCAATAGTGATAATACCAATTGGAGATACAATTGCAACCTGAAAGGAGATGCATTAATTAAGTGGATACTGAAAGAATACAAGAAGTGACTGTTTGGCAGGGACCTGAAGATTGCATACACTAGCTGACCTGCAAACCAAATCTGTGGTTCCCCAGGATTTCGCTGCCAATATTGACTTGTGTTCGGAGGATCTAGGACTTCCACAGTTGAATTAGGGATAGGTTGTGAGAAGTACAGATACAGCTTCAATTTATTGTAATCATTAGTTGCTTGCACTGTTCTTGTTTCACCATTCAGATGGAGTAGCTGCTCAGGAATGCGAGTCCGCAGGCAACAGATACACTTCTATCTGCAGAGTAAACCACCAAATAAACAGAATAAAGAAGAATTAAATAGAAACTAAGGTTGCAAGGTGACACTATATTGAAATGGATTTCTTTAAGCAACAACCACAACGTTCAGAACCATGCTACTTTGATCCAATTCCATTCCTTACACAATCTTCATTTAGAAGGATACTTCAACTAATTAGTTTATTAATTAACGGGTTAAATTTTATAAATTAATAAATTCTTCTAAACTAAAATAAATTAATTACCGATTAATTACTGGTCTAATTTTTAAAACATTAATTTAAATTAAGCTGACAATTACACTTTAAAATTAACGTTTGTCTTTCAAATAAGAGTAACACTAGTTTTATTTTATTTTATTTTTACTCAACTCTACAAAAATTTAAAAAATAACTATTGTAATAAAATTTAAGTAAATAAAGAATTTGAAATCTCAAATTTTGCTAAAATTATTAGATATAAGTATTGTGATAAGAATATCAATTCTAGTTATAATTGTAAGGGGATGCTAAGTTATTGGTATAAGTATTAAAGTTTTTTTTAATGCTTTAAAGAAATTTTTTGAGTTAAGTTGCTTAAGTTGCAAGGTAAAATTTAGAAAAGGAAAAAAGTGATGAGTGAGGAGGTGGCAACCATGTTCTTCTTTGTACAGAGCTATTGAATATTTTGGCCCAACGGACCCAGCCGTACCTCAGATTATGTCTAGTGGCCCTGGTGTCTCCAACTTTTCTATTTGATCCACTTAACATTTTCATTTTTCAGTAAATTTGGAGTCACCAAAGGTTACGGTACAAATAATTAAAATATCCTCTTTATAAAACATAAAGAAAAATTAAGTAAAATTGATAACTCCCAAATTTCGTAAAGTGGAGAGCATTATGTACTAAAATTTTCCCTTTATTTATATACAATTTGTTTTTTCTTTATCCAATTGGATACATTGTTTTAAATTATAAATTACGCACCAGTCTGAAAATATTAAATTTTAGATGACAACAGTGATTATTATTTTATGGATCAAATTTAACATAAACGGTCTCTTTACTAATTAGGAGTAAAGCTGCGTATTATTGTACCCCCTCCCCTAAATTCTGTGACTTAGTGAAATTTCTACTGAGTGTTATTGTTGTTGCAAATTTATCACTTAAAATAAAATATATCAATGATTGAAATAAATTTCAGATGGCAACAGTAATTATTATTTTATGGATCAAATTTATCAGAAATGGTCTCTTTACTAATTAAGAGTAAAGTTAAGTATTATTGGACCTCCATATATTTCCCTTCTTAGTGAAATTTCTACCGAGTATTATTGTTGTAAATTTATCACTTAAATTAAAATATATCGTCATCGATTCATTAGATAATTTAATGAGAATATATAATAGTTATGGATTTCATCGACGTAAAAGAAATAAATTAATGCAAATTTGTTTTTTCTTTAAGCAGTTGGATATATTGTTTTAAATTATAAATTACGCACCAATGTGAAAATGTTAAATTCCAGATGGCAATAGTAATTATTATTTTGTGAATCAAATTTATTAGAAAGGTGTCGTTACTACTTAGAAGTAAAGCTGCGTATTATTGGAGCTCTCTAAATTCTGCGTCTCAGTAAAATTTTTACTGGGTATTATTGTTGTTGAAAATTATCACTTAAATTAAAATATATGGTTTAATTTTAAGTCATCGATTCATTAGATGATTTAATCAGAATATATAATAGTTATGGGTTTCATCGATGTAAAAGAAATAAATGAACTAACAAGATGCAATGAACTCTAGATGAGTACCCTCTTGACACTTATTAATTCCAAAGCATCTTTGAGAATCTTACATTGGCAATAGTACATCTATTTGCATATCAAATGCATAAATTACCTAAAGAGCAAGGACAAAGGATGAACAGATAAACTTAATTAGGACAATACAGAAACCTATATGTGCTAGATGGTGATGAAAAGATTCCAAATTAAGGCCGCACATAATATCATAGCAAATATAGCCCTAGTAGAGCGTATCCCATCTCTTTCTCTATCATTACAAGTTAATGATAATGTTGTCATCTTGTCGTACTATTGCATACAAGAATATGAATAGGCAAGGAAATGGAAGCTCGCCTACCTTGAAAGATGCTGATATAATATCAATTCCAGCATTCCGTATGTTCTATGGCACCATAAAGAAGCTCTTGATAGCTGAAAAGATAACTCTTACTAGCCGAAAAAGGAACATAGTAGTAGCATATTAGGCTCCTGTTTTAAGGAATCCTGTCTGTGACTCTGTGCCCACTAAGACAATAGATATATTTAATAGTCCAACACAGACGAAAACCATAAGCATTTTTATCTACACAATCACTTATCTATGAAAAAGTTGGATGACGTTGATGATTACAAGCAGCAACAGTGCAACTTTTGAGTGATGCAATGAAAATTTGCACAACTGAACCGCGTATCATTGAAAAATATAGTTTTCAGGCATCCATATCCGAAGAAGCCGGTCATAAAAGGAACAAGTAGCCACAACAGTGCCCTTTTGTTTACCCCCATTAAATAACTTTGCTCTCTGCCAATCTGCACCATAAGCAAGTGAACCATGTTTAGTGTAAGATTCAATCAGTTCACATTCCTGCTGTTTAATCCTTACAACCGCAAATCCATTGTGCATACAAGCAGCCAAGACAACACCAGGTTCATAAGGGTGGTACTTGATTCTCCAAACCCCACCTCCCAAACAAATTGAAGTTTCATTTACTGGCTTCGAGATTGATCTTATATCCCATACCCTGAGATATTCATCGTAGCTACCAGTCAGTATGGTATGATCGTCAATGGGATTCTTGGCAATGCAGCAAACACCCATCTTATGGACCTTAGAATTCTGAAATACCAAACTTGACGCACTGCCCCTCAAATCCCAGCAACTAAATTTGCAGTCATCTGAACCAGTGTATACCAACTGTGGTTGGTGAATATCAAAGGCAGTAGTCCATAACTCAAAATCATGAGCTTGCCACTCCTGAATTACATTTAATTTCGACTCTGAGAAGGCAACGACTGAAGCAGAACCGTCTGAAAGCCCCACCGAGATGGATGAAGCGGATGGATTCCAGTCCAAACAAAGGCACATTGAAGAGCTAATCTTATTAGCATTAATCTCTCTGAGGCAGTACCCTGCATCAAGAACCACTAAATGTCAAAAAGTGAAAACAAATGACAAAGCAAGGCGATGATTTTACTGCCAGACAAAATTCTTCCCAAAATCAGGATCTTATCTAAACGTCATTATTGCAGATATGTTATTATATGTCCAAAATTCCCCAAAACCCACAAATATGGGTCGTTGATTCCCCATTATCGTAAATATGTACGTGTGTAATTGTTTATCTTCGAAGAGACACTTTATGTTTCCATTATCATTTCACTAATCAAGTATGTATTATGGTTCTTTAGTTGAGTGAAAGAAACATGGAAAAGGAAGCGACGGGAAAATATTAACAATGCTCTAACATAGAAAATTGATTATCAAGGTCGTCCCTTTCCTTACCTCCCGCCCTTGGGACCTATTTTTCAATTGAACCATCAAAATATAACTGTTTAACGTACCCTTCTCATCACCCAAAGCGTTGTATAACCCATGAACTCTCAGGCTACCATCAGCATCAGCTTGAGCAAGCATGGGACTTTGACCCACCATATTGCCTTCAACGGGACTCCATTTGATATCAAAGATACCCACAGTCTTCACTCGATGACACAGCTCGAAGCGACCCACATCAGCGTCTACATCGAAAAGCGAAATGCTACCTGAGCGACTCTGCTGTTCGCCTTCTTGCAGCGTGTAAGTAGCAGCCGCCAGGACCCCGTAATAGGACTCGTGCGGGCAGAATTCCACTGCATCTGCATTTCCGTCTAGATAGCAATGCCCGACTTCCATAGCTATCGAGCAACCTCTTAACAATAAATGAAGTTTTTATTTACGGAGCTCTTTTGATGATGGTGTAGTATTGCTTCAAGATGGTTAGGGCATTTAATCGAGCAGGTTGTAGACTACACACCCAACGCTAACCGTTGATTTGGTTTACAGGTATTTCACTCCTTTTCTGGGTACGACGATTGATGCGCGTGTGAGATTATGAGTTGAAGTCTGGAAGCAAAATCAACGTCAAAGAACGACAAAGATTGATTATGTGCTTCCTTGGCAATGTCATTTGCCCAAGGAAACATCGACTTCGTACCTAGTAACTCCTGCGGCGTACCGAGTATCTCATATATTACATCTTCAAATTTCAAAATTAAAACGATTTCTGAGAATTAAATTATTTTTTATTACAGAAATAATGTTGAACATTAGGTTTAGTAAACTAATTATTAACTAATCTTAATATTTATAATAAATTTTAAACCATAAAATTTTGATAAATAATAATACCCTAATGGAAAAATTTTAACTTCATTTAATTTTACAATAACTGTATCTAGCTTTAAAAAGTAAAGTTAAAATATTTTAACTTTTAATTTTTAATAAAAATACCATGACATTAAGTATTTCGTTAATGTAGATGATGTGACGGGCTACGTCATATTAGTATTTTTGTTACATGGTTACTACATATTATATCTATGTCTTGTATGAATTTTTTTTAATAAATTAAAAATATTGAATACTATATAATTTTTAATTTATTTATAAAATAAGTATTAGGGTGTTTAATATTTTTAATTTATTAAACAATAAAATTTATATAAAATTCAACATACCCAATTCACAAGGCTCTCTGCTTTAAAGGAGTCTAGGGAGAGTCATAATATTCGTAACCTTTTTTTGTATTTTTACAAAGAAAAAATTTCCGTAGCTTAAACTTGTGACCTTATGGTCACAAATAAGCAATTGCTAAGGCTCACCCTTAAATAATAAATTTTATGTATGACAAATACAATATATAGCAGTCATATAGCAAAAATACTAACTTAACAAGGTACGTCACATCGTCCGCATTAACGAAAAATTTAATATTGAATTATTTTTGTTAAAAGTAAAAATTTTAATATTTTAATATTTTTTAAAAATTCAAATTAGTATTACAAAATTGAGTAAAATTTGAGATTTTTTAGTATTAATTCTAATTTAATTTAATTATCCTTTAACGGAGGTAGTTACTAGTTAGTCCCTTACAAGCTTACTTATATATATATATATATATATATATAGGTTTAAATTAATCAATTTTATTCATATTTTTTAAACTAATTATGATTAATACATCTTAATTACACTTCTCACACTTAATTAAGGTGCTTTGATTTGTTTAGTCTTTAAATTTTTATTTAGTAATTATAGTTTTGTAAGTACAAATTGTCGTCTTCAGCATGCGAGCCATCAAAATATAATACATTTAAATACCTGAGTTTTATGATTGTATGACCTGTTCTTTTAATTATTAAAGGTAGTTTACCATTAAACTTTTTTTTTTTTTGTTGAGATTCTTGGTCCACATTCATCTAATGTGCTTTACTTAGTTCCGTAGAGCTGGAAGTAATTAAGATTTCCTCAAAAGCGAGGCACTTATAGTTTATAAATTTGGAATATGAAAAGATGAATTGAATTAAGACATGGATGACCTTTAATTTTATTAAGAAAGTACGAAAATATATTATAAAATAAGAATAATATTTATACTTTCAAATAAATGTGAAAAGTAACTTTCAAATTCAATGTGTGATTTTTTAATTTTTAAATGGTTAATTATAAAAAATCTCAAATTTTACTTAATTTTGCAATTATAGCCCAAACTAAAAAAAATGACAATTAAATACTCAAACTTTTAATTTTTTTCAATTTTAGCCCGACTTTAGTATATCCGTTAACTTTGTTGACATAACTTGCCACGTAAGACAGAAATCTTAAACAGGTATACATATCAAATTTAATTAAGTTTAACTAAACTACGTCGTTTTGATATGAAAATCCTTAAATCAAACTCTGTCAAGCTGGTGCAAGATGACAACAACATTCTGTCATGCTGGTGCGAGACATCATAGACAGTTTTCTAATAATTTGAATGAAATCTCAATTTGCCACCCTATGTCATCTTTCTTTCTATGCAAGAACTAATTGATTTAAGGTTTTCAATTCCAACGATTTAGGTTTTGAGTTTGATTTAGAGATTTCAATCCCAAAATAATGTAACTTAGTTAAACTTAATTAAGTCCAACGTACATAGGTTTTTAGGGTTTTTGTTTTACGTGTCAAGTCACGTTAGCAATATTAATAAAAATACTAATATTGTGTTAGAATCGCAAAAATAAAATTTTAAACATTTAATTGCTATTTTTTTAAGTTCAGACTATAATTACAAAATTGAGTAAAGTTTAAGATTTTTTTGTAGCTAACCTATTGTTAAAATTACACATTATGCATGAAAACATATATAATGGACATGTAAAATATTCTTATTTTTGTGACATTTTATACTATTAAAGTAATTTAAAATTAAGTTATTATTGGGCAAGGCAAATAACACAAGATATTGTTCTTGCGTTGACTATTCTTCAATCATAGTTAGTTGAGAAATGAAAAGCTTTAACGCATCAACTAGGATTGGTAAATCAAAAGCAAAAACATCGAAAAGAGTGGAGAGACATAAATAATGGCACAAATCTTTTACATTATTTAATCAAAAAGTTAATCCCCACCAGCACCAATTTAAGGTTTTATATCTATACATTTTAAACTGTGAAGTTAACTCCACACAAGAAGATATCGGAAAACAAAGAATTCACGAGATAGACAATTATTCGTAATAATATAACTTCTAGTTTAATGGCAGTTAGACATCGTTATTGAATTGTTATAAACTTTTACTTTAAATAATGATGTTTATTTATTTTGCTCTATTTGAATTGTGTTGTTAAACTTTATTTGTATTGTTATATTTTATGTATGAATGTATCATCATCATGATTACTATTATTGTTGTTGTTGTTGTCATCATCATCATTATCTTCGTTATCATCATCGTCATCGTCATCATCATTATTATTATTAAAATTATAAGCTTAATTTTTGTAGAATTTAATATCTAAAATCTAAATTCCTATAATAATACTGAACGAAATATTAAGATATTTAATATTCATATCTTTATAATTTTTTTTAAAGTCATGTCTTCATTAGTCATTTTACATATTAACAGTTAATACTGAACAGCTAATTTTACCAAATATTAAATGATAAACAGCTAATGCAATCAGCTAGTCAAATCAACTAATAGAATCAGCTATCAGCTATCAGCTAATAGCTGATAGAATCAACTAACAGCTAATGCAATCAGTTGATTACCAAATAAGGCCAATATGTTTATTAAATAAATTATTTGGTGATTAAGAAAATAAACACTAAAAAAACAAATTCAAAATAATTATTTAAAGCATTTTCAGTCCTAAAAATTACCAATTACAAATATTTTATGTAAAGTGTCACGCTTAACGGCTTGAGTGAGTCCCACCTTTATTTAGTAGTATTATATTAGCAAGTAGCAACTCATTGAGTGAGTGGCACAAAAAGCCATTCGAATACGTGTTGATTTCAACGGCGATGGCTTGGTCAAACTCCTGATCATTTCCCAGTCAACGAATGGTGCCCATGTACTCGTCCATGTTCTTTTCTCATTACTCGTTTTTCAGTTCTTACTTTTCATTCTAATAATCAATTTATATTACAATATTGAACAGATGTTTAATATATAAGATGCTTTTTAAAAGTAAGTTGAAGAAATGTGGGGCAATATTATTTGTGTTATGTTAGTACACGACGTCGTATACTACATACATGATCTAAATATACGATACTCATTTTTTGTTAGGAATGTAAAGAAGAATGACATTAAAAATATATATCTTAGTGTCTGTTTGGATATATTTTAGGAGGTCAAAAAGTACTTTTTTTATACTACAAAAGTCCTTTTTAAGAAAAATGGGTGTTTAGCTGTAAAATAAAAAAAACACTTCTTTAATAAGTATGACTTTTTTAGCAGCCAAAATACAGCTTTCTAAGAAGCTCAAATTTAGAGTTTCTAAAAAAAGTAATTTTTGGGTAGATTTTTCAGATCAATTAATGGGCCTATTTTTCGTCCTCTTTGCACTAATATTTTACACATAATTCCCACAATACCTATAAATTCATCTTCACATTTATTTTGATATTTATATAATATTATTTGGCTTTTTATATGTTTTAATATTTATTTTTGATATTAATTTTACTTATGTTATAATCCACATAAAAGATTTTGTTAGATATATTTTCATTTATGTTTCATATGGTTTAAAATTATATAATGATTAATATATTGTGGTCTACATATTGTTTAATATACTTTAAATAATTTTTATATGCATAAATAGTTTTTATTACAAAATAAAATATAGTTAAAATTAAAGTGCTTTCTATTTTTATGTTGCCAAATAGTTTATTGTATGAAAATTTTTTTAAAAAGCTCTTTTTTAAATGACAGTCAAACGGTCAACTGACTTCTTAGAAAAGTTCCTCTAATAAAAGATCTACAAAAAAATTCTACTGGTATAAGCCCAAGCAAACAGAGACTTACTCTTTATTTTTTACATATAATAAACATGTTTTCATATACACTTAATATCTTATTATAAAGTGGATTAATTTTGTTCTTGTCCCCTACAGCAAATTTGATTCACATGCTTCTTAAATTGTGTTTCTAACCCCTAATCTAGCAGACTTTATAGTTAGAGCCGCCACAATATAGCATATTTAAATGCCTAAACTAGTATTATGATTGTAAAACGTGTTGTTTTAATTATTAAAGGTAATCACCATTAAAATTATTTTGAGATTCTTGGTCCAGGTTCATATGAAGTGCTTTACTGAGTTCCATAGTGTTATAAGTGCTGGAGTTTTTCTCAAAAGTTAGGCATTCATAATCTAGACTTTTGGAATTCAAATTCAGAACACACACTTTCTTTAGAACAAACAATAATGATGGATGAGCTTTATTATTATTAGGAAAATATGAAAATATACTTTAAAACAAAAATAAATATATAATTCTATAATAAATGTAAAAAGTTAATTTCAAGTTCAAGTTCAAGTTTTATTTTTTTATTAAAATTACATAAATATATAACATAATATGTATACAATCTAATTAAATTAATGTAAGGTTTTAATTTAAAATTAAAGTAAGTTATAGTTAAACAATCATTCTATTTATGAAAAGTATATTTTAATAATTCTCTGAGAATAAAAGTTAGTAAATAAAAGAAACTAGAGAGGGAGTCGGTGCAAATCTTTTATATTAATTTCCAAAAAGCTAATTTTCATTAATTACATAAGTATAAATTGATTATTTTATTTTTTATAATAGTAAAGTGTATAATTGCTAACATATGTCATAGTGTGTATTAAATAAATTGTTATTTAACCATACAATTAAATTTAAGTAGTATTAAGTGAAAACTTAATACTTTATTTTCTAATTATTTGCTCTCATTCGTTTTGCGATCGATCGACCTTAAATAAATGAAAAGTATATATTAAAAAAAGGTCATCAAGCAAGTAGATGAGACGCGCGGAGAAAGAGCGTGGAACAGTTAATCTGGACCGAGCGCAAAGAGGCAAACTAGGAGAGACTGGGACCAATGTCTCGGACCCCGTCATTGTTCGTACGCTAAAATCACACTCCACAGCACCTCTCTCTCTGTTCAGTCTCTGTTCATTAATTAATCCGAACCTCTTGCCTTAGTCAATATACAGTACAGTTTTTTTTGGTCTTAGACCAGGTATCTATCGGCGGATCCAATGACTAATTTCCTCGTTGATTTGTAGGCACCTCATAAGGTAAGACAGCTGGCCCAAAATTTAAGGCTACTTCATACCCAAAGTGTGCATAAAAATTTATATTTTGATAATAAACAAAACAATGTGAAAATTAATACTTAAAAAGAATTATTTAGTTTTTCATTTTTATTAACATAAATTTTGAGTTTTTTTACGATAAATATATTTGTAATTATGTATTTAAAATATTATTATATTAATAAAATAAATATTTTTTTTAAAATCTAAAATTTAAATATTTAATTATAAATTAAAAATAAAGTTAATTTTTATTAGAATTTTGTAACTTATCATCTCCCAAAGTCAAATTGTGCGTCACTAAGATCAGCTTGTACAAGTTACAACATGACCCCGAGAGGGTCGGTTGTGCGCTTTAGCCACCACCCCACTCTTGTTTTCTGTACTATATATGTGTGCATGGTGTCTTTGGAGTTTGAACTCCTGATATTCTTGGCGAATATTGATGGAGGACTTGTACGGCATGCAATCAAGCTGTAGTACTCACGATTACTCCATGCATGAGCCAGATGATATGGTTGCTCCGTCGCCTTATAATCTTGAGTGTTTTACATCCCCTGTGCCGTCGTTTCCTGTGTTTGGATCATCGGGGCAGATGTTCTCCTGTTCTTCTGTATCCGATTCTGCCTCGCCGGTGGCGGAAATTCAGAAGAGTGGGATGTTGGAGGAAGAGGTTTCTAGTACCATTAGGACTAAAATTGCTTCTCATCCTCTTTACCCTAAGTTGCTTGAAGCTTATATTGATTGCCAGAAGGTAAATGTATGGCCAATATTGTTCTATGGCTTTGAAACTCTGCAGCTTCCCAAATGGTTAAAAGACCAAACACACACACATATACACACAAAAGGACATATCAGAAGTTGCAGATCGAAGGATGCTTATGGGTTTCCCTAGCTGATAATTAGTATGTAGGAAAGTTTCTTCTTTCATATGCCTTATATTCATACATGTAGATGCTTTCACAATGCTTTCTGACCCGTTAAAGGGCATCACTTATGCGGTTTGAGTTGATTCTTGAGGCAGTCCTATTAATGAACTGTCTAAACGCCATGTGGATTGCTTAACTAGTTTCCATGGACATTTGAAAGATAGGAGCATAATCAGTTGATGAGGAGCGCTCATGCTAAGTCCTTTTCACATGTTCTTTCTTTTTGCAGGTGGGAGCACCTCCGCAGATTGCCTCCCTGCTTGATGAAATCCGGCGAGAAAACGAACTTTCCAATAAGTTAAATGCAGATGCCTCTTACTTGAACGCAGAGCTTGACGAGTTCATGGTCCCTTTTCTTTCTCTAATTACATTCTGTATATTTCTTGAGATGACTCAAACCCACTTCTCATTCCACCTTTCTTTTTACCTCTTACTTCCATAGAACCTTTTAGCTGCTTTGTCAAATCCCTTTTATTTGCCTTGTTAAAAATATCTTTCTAGGTGGCAATTTCATCGTAATACCGTCAGGCCCCATTAATTAGCTCAGTTTCCTTCTTTGACGTTATGTTCGTTGAATAATTTGTAGGTTTTGTCAAGGTTTTATGCTCCAAATGACGTTTGCCCTTTATAAAATTTTCTTTCAGATTCATCATTCCTTTGATTTATACTATATGTTCTTTGTTTGTTTTCTGTAGGAAATTAACTGT
>JANKOE010000206.1:22832674-22850455 GCA_026284465.1 Erythroxylum citrifolium | reverse complement strand
TATTTTTCGAGTATAAATATGTTATCCACGGAGCGAAAGCTCACCCCCCTTTCATCCCCATCTCCAGGTTTTCGAGCGGGAGATCGGATGAAAGACGATCAAGACATTAGTTCGATTTTGCATGTTTTTGTATCATGTGTAAAGTTTGAGTTTAGTATTGAATATTTATATGGCTTAGAAAGCCATTAAAGATTGTAGCGTATTCAGTTCATGATATGTATATAAATGCTGAAATTGAGTCTTGGAGATTGAGTTTGTATATGTTTATGAATATGAATGGAATGGTTTATGATTTGTAACTTGAATTATGAAATTGTGTATGTAAATAGTGAGTATGATGTATGTAAATCTTGAATTGTGTAATTGGACCTTGGTATGGTGGGGATGTGTGTATGATTATGGATAAGAATTGTTTGAGATATGACTGTTGATTGGGCTATGGATGAGATGAAGTATGACATTGGATATGGTTTTGATATATGTTATGTAATTGGATAAATGGGAATTGTATACGAAAATGATATAGTTTGGATTATGGATTTTTGAGTTGAGATGGTTATGAATGATGATGTTTAAGAATTATTGAAGTGTTAGGTATAGATGTGTGTTCTGCTGATGTTGGGATTCCGGACGGGAGGTCCGATGACTTTGTGTGATTGGGTGTGGTTTATAGAAGTGTGTTTTATCATTTGTAGATTTTTGGGTTGTATGAAATGCAGCCGTTATGCTGCCGAAATTTCGTTAAGAATAAGTTTCGTTAAGGTTAAAGTTGAGACATAATTATTTGTGATTGAGATATGTGTGATTGTTTTAATGAAAAGAAAGAAAGAATGGCAAAAGAATAAGTGTTTGAAATATGAGATTAAGTTATGCATGAGTAAAAGAAATCAAGTTATGGAGTTTATGGAATTGATAAATTCCAAATGGGAAATTGGAATGGTTTTGATTAAAGATGAATCAATGAAAAAAAAAATTTCGTACCGTGTTCGGATTGGTTTAGTCTTAAGGTTTCCAACGCGACTCATTAGTTTCGTTTGCTAAGATATACGTTTTCGGATGTCGGAATCCGATTTGTTTACGTTTGATCGGATTCGCTTTGTTTCATTCGATTTGAATTCCGTTCTTTCGATTTCTCTTCGCTTCTTCGTTTTGCGCTTCCGGTTCGATTCGTTTGATGCAATATGTTCCGTTCTTCGTTCCCGTTATTCGATATCTTCGTTTTGTTCTCCGCTTCATTTCGAGTTTCGCCTTTTGATCCTTTTCCGTTTTTCCGTTTCACTTTTTTGGTTGGGGTTCGGTCTCAAGATCGAGTTCCAACAATTGGCAATTCTCTCAACATCATCATACGTCTCAAAGTCATCTATTCTAGTAGGTAAAAGTGAGTTATGATGTAACTAAATAGAGAATCTTTATATTTCTCCATCTTATTGCTCACTTCACCAAATTGTCTAATGAAATACTCAAAATACTTTGTATTATGTTTATGCTAAACTCGTAATTTATCACCACCTATCCTTTTCACTCCCTTTCTTATCTTTGGAAGAGTTTTGGCTTCAGTTTCGAGATATAATCAAGTAGTAAAAGTATTCTCTCATATATTTCTCCTAAAATTCACTTTACCTCACAAGTTAAACTTTTGATTAAAGGTCCTGTGTAGATAAGTTAATCTACCAAAAAAAAGCTAGTTTTAATCTTTCCTTTTATCAAATAACCCCTAATGAAGCAAATTAGATAGAAACAATATAAAGAACATGCAACTAAAGGCTAAAAAAGTATAAAAAAACTTTAAAATGGAAAAATTAAGATCCATATAACCCAATTAGATCGAATAGAGACAAAGGAGAAAAAAATTAACAAGAAAGAATTGAAATAGGAATACAAAGAGAGAACAACAGAATGTATATGATATATATAGTAACTTCTTATTGAAGAAGAAATAAAAATCCTTACTTGTAAAGGATAATGCGATTTGCCAGTCCTTTGTGAATGAGGCTTTTTAAGAACTTCTCTTGATAGATACTTATTAGAATTAGATTAAGACGACAATTACAACAACCAATTTGTAATTGAAATAAGGGGTTATTTTAATAGAATTTGATAATTTCCTCTCTTTTTTCTTTTTTATTATGCTTGTAAAATAAAATAAAGAAGAGATAAGAACAATAAGAACACCTATGGCAATTAAATATTTAGTAAAAAGATACAAAAATATTGCATACATTAATTGAATAAATCAATAACAAGATTGAATATAAAATTGGCTCTAATACTAAATTTGGATAAGACTTTCACCAATATGACTAGTGAAATTTGGTACCAATATGAATAAGTGTAAAGGATGTTTCTATCAAGAAAAACTTGATTCAAAAACAAGAATCAAAACAAAAAAGAAGGATATTTATCACCAAACTCATATAAAAGATTAGAAGAGAGTAATAAGATTCTTGGTTGATAACCACTAGCAAGATATATAAGTTTAAAATTTGTTAGAGAACTTAAAATGAATTTTTCTAGCCAAAGAATGAAGAAAAATCTCTCCAAGTATTTTTTATTAATTATTAATATCTATCTCCATAAATACCTTAATAAGAAATTCTTTTATAGGCATAAAACCTTAGGAACTGGAGTCTTAAAAGGAAAATATATTCTTGTTATATTCTAATTAGATAATACGCAAATAACTTTGAAAAGTCAATGACTGTCTAAACAAAAATCTAAATTTCAAACAAACTAAAACACCAAATTCCACAAGTCCAATACCTATCTGATGCAGTCTCACTTATTGATACCAATTTGCTTCTAGAACTTCTTTAGTAAATAAACATGGATAATAAAGTACCATATTTTGGAACACATATCTAACATGATTTTATATAATCTATTTAAGTCCCTTTTATATCTCTCTTCCTTATGTAGCTTGAGTAGGCATTTGATTCCTATTAAAAACTCATTATCTAAAATGTTAAAATATAAAATAGTATATAGCAAGCAACCACTAGCTTAACTAATAACTTTTTACAAAACTAAACAAATTGTTAAGATAAGATTATCTTATATGCACCAATTGATGTTTTCCAATTAAGAAGATACAATTTTTATTTGACAAAAGTTATTTGTCAGCCTGTTGATGATCTTCTTAGTAATTCTCTTTTCTCTACCAAATGCTAATGCCATATATTTTAAAAATAACTTGTTACATTATAGTAATCATTTGCTTTAAAATGTGTTTATCTAAAAAATAAGATATTTTACTTTTAAATAAATTTAATTAGTTTGTGTAATCTTTTCTTTACAAAATGATAATGATACAATTAATAAAATATGTTTAATTCACAAAAAAATTTAATTATTATTCATAAAAGTTAAACTAATAAAAATAAGGATAAATTATATTTTAAATATGTTTTTTGAAAAATAATCAAAACTAAAAATTACATGAATCAGATGTCTATATTTATAGTTTGTTGCAAATATAATTTGATATTTATTCTATAATTAACTTTACTAACATGATACGCCACATATTATTTAATTTCAACATACTTATGTGGTTCTGTCTAATTTTGATGGGGTCGGGCGCTACTGCTTGGATCCATAATCCTGTGTGACTTTAGCTGGACAATACCTGCAAAACAATGGAAGGCACGTCGGGGGTTGATTACCGGCAGGCCCCTCCGACGCTCAAGTTAGTCTTTTAGTAAAGGTTTTGGTAGCTGAGAACAGAGAAAATCAGGGTTCTAATCTCGTACCTGCATCATGGCAAAGTAGTACCTTATATATGGAATAGCCGCTAGGTTTAGGTCTTTACGTAGGTCTTTACGTATGCATGGGAGGTTACCAACTACGAATGGGCCGTCGATGCATGGGCCTGGGATCGGGCCTAGCATGACCAACCCAACCATCATGGATTATAAAAATAAATAAACAATATTTTCAATTTGAATTAAAAATAATTTTATATTTAGCTAAATTTTTTTGCTTTAATTGCTACACGTGGATTCTCTTTTCCTTACATCATAAGATAAGACCATATGTTGTGTGATATCCTTAAAAGCTTTCTTTGATTCTCTTTTTTCTTTAAAAAAATATTATTTTTCTTTTTTAAACATTTATTGTTCTTGATCTTAGAGTTCCTTCCTTGTGTCTATTTGCTTCTCATAAGTAGACACTTTCAAAAATTATAAGCTTCTTAATAAGAAACATAATCCCCCAAAAGACCCAATAATTTATTGTAGAAATCAGAGAAACTAACATATATTATTTTTTTTAGACAAAAAACAAAACGTTGAAATATTAAATATGAAAAGGAAAAAAGAACAAATAAGGAAGGAAGAAGCATCAAAAAGAGGAGGAAAGGGGTTTTCTGGTGTACAAAGAAGAAAGAGGGATTTGACCTTATTAAAATAAGTGAAAGGTTTGATTAATAAATATTGAAATTTGTTTGGGCTCGTATACCCAATTCAACTTGGCTCAATCTGGCATGTTTGTTTTTCTGAAAGGCCGTCATGGAAGCCCGTAACTTTAAATTTGGCAAACGATGTATATATTTTCACTGTGCAAAAATAGCCAGGTGTCTCTAGACGAACTAGTGACATGTGTCTATAACTGCCCGTGAAGCCCAGCGAAAAAGGCGATTCAAAGCCCCCCACCTTAGCCTTGGGCACTTGACTCGGTGCAACTACTGCCACGTACCACTTTCCCCATATCAACGTCACGCGCCTGTCTTGTATGCAGTTCACCCACCAATCAAATATAGAGCTCTACTCGCCGACAATAAAAGAAGCCTAATATCAGCGGGCCACGTTCCATGAACAAGAACGGGTAAACATAAAATCTTGCAACACAAAACACCAATTTGAATTGACATCGAGTTCCTGTAAGAATCCTATGATTTTGTCACCTGTTTTCTGGTAATCTTTTGAGTTGCTTTCTTCTTTTTGTTTCGAAATTAGATTTTTTGAGTGATGGGTTGGCTTTATCCATTTCTTCAGATAAAAGGTTGATTTTTGAAAGAAGCAGCGAGCTGTCTAGACTTTTTGATACTTCTTTTGGCGTTCGACGGAAAAAGGGAAAGATTTTCCACGGAAATCACGCGGCTTTTGACCTGATTACACGCTCTTCTCATCTTAGTGTAGCTTTCCTTTTGCCGGAAAGTTTTCGGGACTTAATTTCTGGGTTCTTTGTTCAATACCCATTCTCATTTGAGCCAATTTTGATAAAGCTTTATTCAATGGGGTTAGAGAGCTTGCAAAGTTTAAACCTTTGGATTCCTTATCTACCATCTTATCGTAATACACCAATGGCTGCTTCAACATTTTCTTTGTTACCGTTTAATAGCGGAAGTCATAAGAAAGCTTGTCGAGTGTCACGTACGTCGTCTCTATACGGCCTTTGTAGTTATCCCAGAAGTTTTGGCTTGAAACGATCGTGCAGTGCGAGTCTTAATGAGTGTTTTGACGAGGAGTTTTCAAAGAAGATTGAAGATTCGGCTCGGCATGTCCGTGTTACGGACAGCAGTGACGCAGCTTTTGCAGTGTCAGGGGTTCCTCGTGAGAATAGAAACGACCCATTTTTTTCGTTTTTGCCTTCAAAGCTGGAGTTTCTTGAACCAAGTTTTCTGGGAATTGAACCAGAGCCACCAGATTGGCCAGAAAGAGACGAGCTTGTGAGGATTAGCATTGAACATAAGGCAAATAGCGTTGATATCCCTTTATCACTGAGGATGATAAAAAGGAAACAAAAATGGCAAGTGGGGCTTATGGATGCTGGGGATTTAGCTTGCTGCTCTGTGAAGATGGCATTTTCGTCGATGGTTTTCATGATTCGAGAGCTTCAAAATCACGCCTTGAACATTAGGGAGACTCTAAACAGCGAAGACCTACAAGGCGTCATGAATAACGTTCAAATGGAAATGAATTCTTGTTTCGTGAGGCTGTTCCAACAAGTCTTCTCAAGAACGCCTACTCTCATGATCTATTTGATGCTTCTTTTAGCCAATTTCACGGTGCACTCAATGGTTGGAAACACTCACGTTATGGCTTCTCCTTCGCCGAGGATTATGGATTGTAGTGTTTTAACTACTGAAGAGATGAATCAAGAACAAGATCACAGGGTAGGTCACATTAGTACAAAAGATAAAGTTGGCCGAAATAGAGCTAGGAGCCAAGAAAGGGACTTGTTGTTGGGCAGGTTATCAACTTCAATTGATCATCATACTAGAGTTCCACGTCAGATTGGTGAGGTTTCTTTGCCTGGAAATCAAGAGCTGCATCGAGAAGAGGAGGCTAGGCTATGGGACTTAATGGTAGAGGAAGCTTCAAGGATGCAAACAGAATCAAGATACACTCTTGACGATGAGACGAGGAAACAGTTATTGTCATCTCTTTCTGTGGAAGTTGAATCAGACGACTATGCAGAGTATCACAGGACAGACCTCATTTATCAGATGGGTGTAGCTGAGGATCCAAATAACCCACTTCTGCTGTTAAACTATGCCCAGTTCCTCTTCGCTGTTTCTCATGACCATGACAGGTGCATTTGATTTCTAGCCATCAACTTCTCTTTTGTTCTTTTTGCTTGTTTTCACTAAAAGTATCAGTTGGATAATTGAATCATATTCTACACGGGTGTGAAGTATTTACCACTAGTTCATTCCTGCTAAAACAAGAGTTGGCTCCATGTCTGATCGTATGCATTACTTGATTTGGTGGGAATTTTACAGGGCAGAGGAGTGCTTCAAGAGGGCTATTCTGGCTGGACCGCCGGACGCGGAGGTGTTGAGTCGTTATGCAGATTTCTTGTGGATAGTAAGGAAGGACTCGTGGGGTGCAGAAGAGAAATATCAGCAGGCAATGGCGGTTGAGCCAAACAACCATTATCATGCTTCAAAGTATGCCAATTTCCTTTGGAACACCGGGGGCGAAGACACTTGTTTTCCACTTCAAGCTTCCAACGACAATTACAACAATGCTCTTTGAGTTCGAAGTGCGCGGACAAATTAATAAAATCATACCATAACATAACAACACGCACTTGTCTTTAGTTTTAGTTGAGGTCCTAGCAGGACATTTGTATGCCATTGGAACTCCCAAGTCCCAATACCAGGCATTTTGTATCTGAATCCATGCTCTCTCAAGGCATTAGAGGTTCTATCAATCAAGTTAAAGGCCCGAGTTTTGTTTATACTTAGTTCAACCTTTGTTCCAAAGCCCGCAACTTTGGTCTTAGACAGAGCAAGCCGAATATAGCTTCTGTGCCAAAAATGAGAGAGCGAAAATTTTTGCTCCTAAAACAAAGTCATGAAGAAACAAAGGATTCGACAATATGATTAGTTTGGATATCGTAACGTTCAAAATGATGAAATTCTGAAATTACAACCAGTATTCATCCCTCTTTCCCAACACTTTGTTCAGTGACGGAGCCAGGAATTTAAGTTAGGGGGGCCCAAAAATTAATTTTTTAAATTTTGGAGGGCCCAGTACACTACGGACCCTTAAATAACTATATCTTTATATATATATATATATTAAAAATGATTTTTTTTAAAAAACTTGAGGGGTCCATGGGCCCCCAAGTTTGTTAGTAGCTACGTCCCTGGTTCTGAGTCTTCTGACACACACACACACAAACAACTTAAACACTTCTCAGTTCTCAGCCTAAAATGATTATAACAGTCTTTACCTTTTTCAACCACTTTCATTTCATCGTCGTTGCTCACTGGAGGAAATTAGAAAAGAGGTGGGACTTGCGTGCAAAAGACACTTCTCTTCCCGTAGGGTAGGGTAGGGGGTGATAGTCATATACAAAAGAACAAACGAAACAAGAAGCGTTATTAATTAGCTCCAGATTTGCAGCTACGTACCAAAACAAGCAATTGTTGTGTGCAAGTGATGTCACCAATTGGTTTTTACTTGTTAAACAAGTTGTTGTGTCAGTGGCAGTAATACTTATTAGAGATCAGAGAGTGACGGACGCACATGTATACACACACGAGGGCAGTGGGCCCTTTCCTGGCTGTAATAAGATTAGTCAACATGCGGACAGACTCACTAATTTAGGTTGTTGTGATCTCATTTTATACAATGTTTGTTCTCTACATCCACCCCGTGCTTGGGTCTCTCAAGGCTTCGAAAATTTAACGTTATCGGTATCGAAAGTTAAATTAGTAAAATAAGATATCTAGGATTAACGAATAAAATTAAAAATTAAGAATATGACTAACAGTTAAAATATTTGAAATTAAATATTTATTAATTAATTAATTTTAGTTTATAAAAATTTATTAATTTATAAAATTAACTTATTATTTAATAAATTAGTCAATTTTTAATAATAAATAGGAATTAAAAAATTGAAAATTGAATACCAAGGTAGACGGTAGTTAAATTGAGTTTCAATTCATCATCCATCATTTGGCTTGACTACTGAGAGATTAGTGTATTTTGTTTTGAGGTTGTCTAATCGTTTGTACGAACTATGGCTGTGTGATTTGCACAGAACATCAAACTAGGGGCCCAAGCGATGGACAAGGAATCACAGACAGTATTCAATAAGCCCATTTGCTCCTTAAATCAGAAGGAAATACTACAGGACCGTAGCAGTCCATTTCAACGCTGATATAACAAACTATGACGTGCAAACTAACACCTGTGACCTGTACATTGCTTGACATAGGCCGGATTAATTTCAAAAATTTTAATCTATGATAAATAAAAATTTTATATTTATTTTCACAATTATATTACTATCAATAAATAAAAAATTTACAAAGTATTTCAAAATACGGATATAATTTATTATAATAATATTCATAAATTATCAATTGTAGCTCATCCTTAAAAGGTCAAGTCTTTAATTTTTTTATATTTTTTGGTCTTAGACCAAGTTATGCACCGGCGAATCCAGTGACTAATCTCCTCGCTAATTTGTAAGCACCTCACAGGATAGGACAACTAGCTCAAAAATTTAAGGCTGCTCCATATCCAATTTTTTTAACTCATGAACTTATTCTTAAAATTCAATTTAATGGACTGGATCAACTTTACAGGTGTAAAACAAAGCTTTATCACGACTTCATTCACTAGGCTAACCCAACATGCAGTTAATGACAAGAGGCATATCATGATATAAGCAAAAGTATCACTCAAACTCTAAAAGATTAACACATACGCAGATTCCTATTCCTCCAACTTAAAACATGGGGGTGGAAATCTACGGTCCAACAGCAAAAAGTAAATCTTTTCAATCCCTAATGAACAAGACAATACTGTGGTTATATATGTATCCGCCATGATGGCATAAAGGCAAACTATATACCTATGTGTTGTCCAGCGCTAGCCAATCTACAAAAATCCTGACGGCCACGCGCTTCCCATGCATATTGACTGAGCAAGCAAGTATCTAACATATGCAGCAAATTCCTGTGATGCTTTTTCCAGTTCAGATTATTGGATCTAATGTCCGAAGCCTAATTCAAGTACTTTTTCCAGGTGATTGCCCATGAACTTTCTTTTCTGACTGGTCCATTCGGGATTGTGCATCACAGCACTCCGGAGCACAAAATGCGGTGAAGTCACTGCATTTCAACAAGTGTCAGTCTTTCTGCCCCGGAGAAGCAAGATTACATGATCTGGCATAGAACCACATGCATTCTAACTCTTAACGTTTTGGCAATTTAGGAAAGAATAACAAAAAGTTAACCAAATTCCATCTTGAGATTGATTACGAAGAGTCAGATCTGTCAACAATTAATTATGCCTCTTCCAATGTTGAATACTACAAGAGCAGTCAACAATGCATACATATGTTCTCGTTCTCTGATGCGAAATTAAGAATCAATTTTTCAAACCAAAAGAGTGAACCGACCTTTAAGTTGTCTCTATCAAGAAATTAATATCTTACCAGCACCTGCAAGCCTCATTGTACAAGGAGGTAAACATTCTATTAATTTCCTATCTCATATTTCTCATAAACGGAATGATGAAAGACGAAGTATTGTCGCACAAATCAAACTGGGGAAATAGCATTTCCGAAATATGTAGTATGTAGAACATACAGATCACAAAATTGAGAATTGAAAGTAAAGTTGGAGATTCCCCATCTAGAAGCCACAAGCTAGCTTGAAAATGCAATCGAACGACATAGCTAAAGAGATCAGCAAGAAATCAAAGTAGGTAAACAGTTAAACCTCGAAACTCTTAATCTAATTTTCAATTGAACGAAAAAGGTCCGCAGAATTGAATGGCACAATGATTACAATAAAATCTTACCCATACATGTAGACATTTTCTTTCAAATTCAACGACTTCTTGCAATAGTAGCACCTCTCCAGAAAGGATCCCGACTGGCGATTCTGCTGACTCCCCTCCCGCGGCGGCGACGGCACAAAGAAGAGGCTCCGGGAGGACTGATGTTGCCGTTGGCTGCCTTCACTGGAGAAGGCGGAGCGCCACCGGAGCTCCGGGTGAAGCCAGCGCTCCATGAGCAAGCTTGGGGATTGTTCGTTGCGGGAGCGCTTCTTTGACATGGTTGAATTGACAGCGAGTGAGCGGTGAAGAAGAAGAGAAAAGTGTGTGTGTGAGTGTGTATCGCGTGTGGGAACGAGTGGGTGGCCGGGTATTTGTTTGTTGGCGTACGTACAAATATTGATGACTGCTCTATATAGGCTACTGTGGGTCCCCCCGATTTTCAGGCGGGGTAGGAGAGATTATCCCGTGTTGTCAGCTGCATGGTAAGCTTGCAACTCTTTGTTAATTGTTATCCTATTTTCTTATAAAATTGTTATTAAGGTTTGAGTTTGACTAACCAACCAACACGCCGAATGTTTCACTTTGGCAAGAAAACTAAACACGCCTAACTAACCGATAACGATTTCTGCCGACCAGCATATGTTTCCAATTGTGTAAAATTTGATATGTTTAGGGTGTTTTTCTCCTCTCAATTAATGTTTTAGGATTCGTTTAATTACTTTTTCCTTTTTTGAGCTGATAAGTCTGTCTGTGAGCAAAATTGGAACTAGTTGTTTTACAATCCTAGCCCTTAATGTGTAATCCATACTGCCATAACGCAGGAACAAGATCTTCTGTTCAGTTTTTATGGCGTCTTATTGTGTCCAGTGAATCTCAGTCATTCATTTATGCGGGTCTCATGCTTATTTATGTAGGACCCATACGAGACCCGCATAAATAAATGGCTGAGATTCACTAGACATAATAAGACACTATAAAACTGGACAAAAAAATTGGACTCCATGCATACCTAATAGGCCATAAATTGAAAAGTTCAATTTGAGAAATAGATACAATTTCCAGATATTCAGATTGAGGGAGGTATCTGAGGTGAAAGAGTAATAGAAGAGGACCTTCCACATGAAATATTAGGGTCTCAAGTAGTAAACATCGTTTATCCTCCATCATGCTCCATTCATTTGGATTTGCCACTCCTTTTCCTTCTCTTTTATGGTCAAACTACACCTAAACACAGGACTATAATAGAAAAAACAGCACAAAAACAACGGGATTCTTCGGTCTTGCACATCATTGACTTACCTCTTGAATCTTGATCAATGGAGAGACCAAGGAAAGGTTGTTAAATTATACACATATATAAATACTCGCATAGTCGTATGGTGTAGTTAGCTTGAGGGAAAAAATCAAAGAAAACATAAACAGACAAGGAACATGGGAGCAAGTTGCATGCATAGAGACAAGTGTCGTTCTGACGTGTCGATCATGGAGAGAGCTCAATCGGAAGAGAGAGAAGCAATAAACAAATTTGGGTGGTAGCTACCGACATTTGAGTGTTTCCAGGTTGATTTTCACACACTAAACGACACATTCATGTGTCCGTGTGTGTGTGAGCACAAACAAAGAAAGCTATCGTTCTAAAGTTTAATCATGTAAAGCGCATATTCGTGTGATATCCCCGCGGCCTCGGGCTAATGCCATGGCTACGGGTATTAAACCAAAGTGGTTGGAGGATCTAATAACAACAGAAAGACGAGCTCCGCATTTTGTTTGCCCCTTTGGGGTACTGTCGAGGTCTTTTTCACCTTGGGTTGTGAAGTGATGATAATATAAGATGGGAATGAAAAGAAACTACCTAGGTATGAGTATGAGCTGTTAGATAATAAACTTGAATTATGATTATTAGAGTCCTAGTTTGAGTTATTAGTTAGAGTTATTGTTTAAGTTAAATAATAGTAGTTGTTATTAATTAGAGTCATTGTTTAAGTTAAATTGTAGTAGTTTAGTTTATCAAGAATTGATTTTGTAAGCCTATATGTATATGACCATATTTCATGTTTTATTAGGATAGCAATTTACCTAATAATACAGAAGATTGTTTAGCCTCTATTCCTCTGTTTCTTTTGCCTCTTCTGTTTTGATGTCCAACAAACTGGTATGAGAGCTAGAAATCAGTTTTCCACTATCTATCTCTTTGAGACCTAGAGTAAAGGGACGCGTCTTGACCATCGGGCTGCAGATCTCCACAACACAAGATGAATGGAATGTTACCGTTTCTATTTCTAAAACTTAACAAGGAGAATTATGACAACTGGTGTATCATAATAAAAGCATTGCTACGATCATAAGATGTATGGGATATTGTAGAAAAAGGCTACAATCATCCGGAACATGAAGAAGCGTTAACGATAGCGAAAAAGGAAGCGCTACAGAAAGCTAGAAAGAAGGATCAGCAAGCGCTCACTCTTATTCATATGTGCTTAGATGAAAATATGTTCGAAAAGGTGTCTAATACAACTACGACAAGAGAAGCGTGGGAGATTTTACATAATTGTTTTAAAGGAAAAGATAAAGAAATTAAAGTACGTCTGTAGACTTTGAGATTGACTATGAAAATCTCAAGATGAAGGATTATGAATCTATAGAAGAGTATTTTGGCAGAGTCTTAACTATTGTGAATCAATTAAAGAGATATGGAGAGCTGATGGAAGATGTTCGAGTGATTAAAAAAATTCTTCGGTCACTAATTTTATAATTTGATTAAATTGTGACTGCCATTGAAGAATCAAAGGATTTGGATTTGATGTCTATAGATCACCTTTTGGGTTCATTACAAGCCTATAAAGAGAGATTGAAGAAAATAGAAGAACCGAATGCTCAAGAGTTGCAGGCGAAGTTGAATTTAAATAAAAAAGAAGACAATCAACATCAAGGACATAGTAGAGGAAAAGGAGGCAAAGGTCGTGATTGAGGCTGGAATCGTGAAAATTGTGGAAGAGACAGAGGAGGAAGAAATAATTCGAATGACAACAAAGAGTCAGATTTTCAGCAACAATATCCAAGAAGACGTGGTAGAGGTGGATCATTTCAACGAGGTCGGTCAAAGATCCAATATACAATGTTACAATTGCAAAAGATTTGGTCTCTATACAACAGAATGTAGACGGAATTCAAATGAAGAAGAAAACGCAAATTGTGTTAAGGTTAAAGAAGAAGATGATGAAGCATCTGCCTTGTTATTAACGTGCAATGGTGACAAAGAAAGGAGTGATGAGTCTTGGTATCTTGACTCAGGAGCCAGCAATCATATGACTGATAATAAAGATTTATTTTGTAATCTTGATGAATCTATTAAAGGCAATATTTCT
The DNA here is from genome assembly GCA_026284465.1 of Erythroxylum citrifolium. Lineage (NCBI taxonomy): Eukaryota > Viridiplantae > Streptophyta > Magnoliopsida > Malpighiales > Erythroxylaceae > Erythroxylum > Erythroxylum citrifolium. The sequence continues at coordinate 22,836,843 of JANKOE010000206.1, read as the reverse complement.
TTTGGTGATAAAACTAAAGTTCCAATCAAAGGTAAAGGAGAAATTTTGACTAAATTAAAGAATGGAGATCATCAGTTTATATCTCATGTTTATTATGTTCCTGCTTTGAAAACAAATATGCTGGAAAAAACAGAAAGACATAGTTGCTATACTAAGTTGGAAAACAACATCTATATGAGAAAGAAAATATGACAACAAAGATTGAAAAACAGGAAGTATTTTTATTCATTCAAATTGCAGAATTTATACATAGAGGAAATAACAAACTTCTCTATCTAGCAGCCACTTTCACATAGTGGATAAAACTAGTTGAGAAAATCATACTACTAACAACCACTAAGCTCAGGAAATCAAGCAACTACATTGACTAAGTTATTGTTGCAGAAATAAAGGAAAAAATCTGAACTGAAAAGGTGGAGCTGAAATGCCAACACACTAACACTCCTCTTTGGCATTTTGGTGACAAATTCTTCAAAGCTTTAAACTTTCTGCTGGCAGTGGCTTTGTCCCTTCTTCTTGAGCTCTTTGTTAGCTTCTTTCCCGAAGAGAAAACCTTTTTCCGTTCATCTTTGTAGTTAACATCTTCACTTCAGTAGGATCAGAAATGAAGCAGCTTTTATCTTTGAATGCTACTGAGTACCTATTTTCAAGTAGCTGGACAACACTTAATAGGTTTTGGCTAATGTTACCCACAAATAATACATCATAAATAAGTTTAATACCTGAGTTTGTTTTAGTAACGACTAAGCTTTTTCCTTCAACTTTCACATATTCACCATTGCCCAACTTTACCCTAGACTTGTAGGATTCATCAAGATTTTTGACCGTGGCAGCATTATGTCACATGTGGTATGTGTATCCACTGTCAATGAGCCATTCATTGGAGGAGACATTGTTTGACAAGCAAGAAGCTACAAAAAGTTGCTCCTCCTGTGTGTAAACTTCATCTGCCATGTGTGCTTGTTGAGATTAACAATCTGTGTTTTTGAATTGGCAAACCTTGGTAATATGCCCCAGTTGTTTGCATTTGCCACACATTGCATCAGGCCTCCACCAACAATATTTTTCAAGATGAGTAGTCTTACTGCAGTGTGCACAGGATGGGAATTCGCAGATGTTGCTCTTGTTCTTGTTGTTGAAATTCTTCTTCCCTGTTTCAGCTTGTTGGCTTTGCATATAAAATGCACCTTCTGTAATCTTATCTTGCCTAAAGATTCTTCTTTGCTCTTGTGCTTGAAGAGCACTCAGCTAGTGATATCTTGCTGAGATCCTTGAACTCTTCAAGAGAGGATATTTTGGATTCAAATCTCTCCAAGAGAGTTACAATAACTTTTTTTATAATCCTGCTATCAGGAAAATCTTCTCCAAGCAATCTGATGTTGTTAACAATTAAAGAAATACAATCAGAATATCTAGTAATTGTTTCATCCGCTTTCATGTTTAGAGACTCAAAATTCCTCTTCAAATTTAGCACTTGCATTTGCGGGTTTTGTCACTTCCTTGATACTCTTCTTTTAATCTATCTCAAGCTTTATTTGCTGTCTTACAAGCCATGATCCTGTAAAAAACAGAGTGTCCTATAGAATTTTGAATGAGTGTCTTGGCTTTGGATTTTTTTTCTTTTTCGTCACTGTTAAACTTGATTTGAGGCATGGTGGGATCTCTAGGTAGAGGAGGTGCTGGCCTATCTTCTGTTACAACTTCCCAAAGATCAAAGGCCTCTAAATAAGACTGCATTTTTACTGACCACATTTGATAGTTTTCACCATTGAAGACTTCTGGAGGATTTAAAGTAATGCTACTAAAGGACATTTTGATTACAGTTTAAAAGAATGGTTTAAAAATAAATGTAGATGTGCTGCAGCAAAGTGTTTAAAACATTTTTGAAAACACTTTAAAAAAATTGTAAAAAAAACAACAACAAACAAGTTGAAAAATATGAGAAAGTTACTACTATAAAATTGTTTAAAAACATATTCAAAATAGTGGCAATAGCAAATTTAAAACAGAAGTATGTAAGCTATTGAAACTAGATCAAAATAGCTACAGTAGTTAAAAATTTTAGATGCTAATTTTGTGATTCAAAAAATTTTCTGCAGGTCCTATAAGACCAACTAAAGTTCTGATACTACTGTTGGAAAAAAGAAAGATATAGTTGCTATATTAAGTTTGAAGATCAATAAAAGCTACTACAAATGATTCGTCATGGTTATGGCATCTTAGGCTGGGCCACTTGAATTTCGGTAGATTGGAGCTATTATATAAGAAAAGGATGGTACATGGCTTGCCTTTTATAAGTCATCCTGATCAAATTTGTGAAGGTTGTATGTATGGTAAGCAGTCTAAGAGGAGCTTTCCAAAGGAGTCTCTATCTCGAGCTACACAACCACTCGAATTCGTATATGCTGATATATATAGTCCTACCGCATCAAGTTCATATGGAAAGAATAGGTACTTTCTATTGTTTATTGATTATTATACTCGCAAGACTTGGGTTTATTTTCTGAAGGAAAAATATAAAGCAATTGAAGTGTTTAAGAAATTTAAAGCTCGAGTTAAGATTGAAAGTAGTTATCTAATTAAAGCAATTAGGACTGATCGAAGAGGTGAATTCAAGTCGATTAAATTTAATCAATTATGTGAGTATCTTGGTATTTGACATTCTTTGATAGTTCTTAAATCACCTCATGAGCAAAATGGACTTATGGGGCGTAAAAATAGAGTTGTTCTTGACATGGCTCATAGTATGCTGAAGAGTAAGAGGATGCCAAAGGAGTTTTGAGCTGAAACAGTAGCATGTGCAGTGTATTTGAATAATCATAGTCCCACAAAGAGTCTAACGCAAATGACTCCACAAGAAGCATGTAGTAGAAGGAGGCCAAGTATTTCACACTTAAGAGTATTTGAAAGTATTGGTTATATGCATGTTCCTGATGAAACAAGAAGCAAGTTGGATGATAAGAGTCAGAAGTTCATAGTTGTTGGCTATGCTGAAAATTCAAAATGATATAAATTTTACGATCTTTAGAATGGAAAAACAATCATTAGTAGAGATGTTGAGTTTGATGAAGAAGGCTAATGGGAGTGAAATATACCACAAGATGAAAATTATGAATTTCTTCCTTTGTTTGATAAATTTTTTGATGCTGATAAGTCCCATAATCAAATTGTTGTTGATGTTACACTGCAAACTCCTCCACGTGAAGTTCAAACAACTCAAATGATTATGCCTCCACAAAGCTCCTCTAAGAGGACACATTGTATGCGAAATTTAGAAGAAATATATGAAATAATAGAAGAAATCAATGACTCTACTTTGTTTTGTTTGTTAGCAGATACGAAACCAATGACGTTTCAAGAAGTTGTCAAAGACAAAAGATGGAGATTTGCTAGGGATGAAGAGATCAAAGCAATTAAAAAGAATGATACTTGACGATTGATAGATCTTCCAAAAGGGAAGCAACCTGTAGCAGTAAAGTGGATTTATAAAGTGAAGAAAAATTCAAAAGGAGAAGTAGAAAAATACAAAGCTCGATTTGTTGCAAAAGGATTCACTTAAATAAAGCTGAAATTTGAACAAGATGGAGCTACAAATATTTTTGTTGATAATAAGTCTGCTATTGCTTTGAGAAAGAATCCATTTTTTCATGATAGAAGTAAACATATAGATACTAAGTACCATTTTATAAGAGAATGCATTGGGAATAAAGAGATTCAATTGAAGCATGTGACATCTAAAGATCAATTTTACCGATATGTTTACCAAAGCTTTAAAATGTGAAGATTTCTGCAGATTGAGAGCTATTCTTGGAGTTATTAAAGGTTGAATTACAAGTTTAAGAGAGGGTGTTAGATAATAAACTTGAATTTTGATTGTTAATCTTAGTTAGAGACATTGTTTAAGTTAAAAAGTAGTAGTAGTTGTTATTAGTTAGGGTCATTGTTTAAGTTAAATAGTAGTAGTTTAGTTTATCAAGAATTGGTTTTGTAAGCCTATATTCATGTGGGCATATTTCATGTTTTATTAGATAGCAATTTACCTAATAATACTGAAGATGGTTTAGCCTCTATTCCTCTTATTCTTTTGCCTCTTATGTATTTTTTGCTGTCCAACATGAGCAGCTTCTCAAACTTTTTTTTGAGGGTTAATTACAAGGAAAATGACCATA
>JANKOE010000206.1:22792311-22812620 GCA_026284465.1 Erythroxylum citrifolium | reverse complement strand
TTGGATTTTAGCCAAACGTCTTATACAACATCAGTGCATACTATAAAATCTCCAAATCTATATGATATAATTTACATCAGCATAATCCTTCAAAATTTTCTTTACTTTCATTTTTATTTTGCTTTTGTATTTATTTTATTTTACTGTATCTTATTGTATTTTTGACTTATTAATTTAATTATCTTTTGAATTTCTCTACATGATCTTGAGTTTGTACTTTATTGTAGGAATTACGATTCATTGCCATATCCACAGCTCACAATGGAAGGATGGAGTGGACAGTATTTTTATGGGAGACAGAACATATGTTCGTAAACTATGACATCACTATATGGGAGATAGAACATGTGCTATCAACCTCATAGTGCAGTATACAAGAACAACTACAATTCATAGTGGAGCAAGGCTTAAATTTGTTGATGGAATAATCATGCTCTAGCTGAATACTTACAATACCAAGCATCTCTATATAATGAGACGACTCTAGAAGATGAATTAATGGAAGCCATTATTGAAATGATAGTTGACCGTCATAATTTTGAGAGTGAAGAAAAGATAAGAGTTAGCTTCAAGAATGAAGGGATATTTCAAAAAGAGCTTCCAGAGGAACAAGAAGTGTTACAGACAAAATAATATAATACCTTACCGAGAGAGTATCAAGTCAATATGAAATCAACAAGAGACTTGCTTCACTTGCATATGATGAGTATAATCTAAGCTCTAACCATCTCAGAGTGAAGAAGGCGAGGAGATAACTACTGCTCTAAAAAAATGTAATTGATTTAATTCAAGAATCAAACATAAGGTATCAGGAAACAGAGGCTCATATATAGAATATGATGAATCAAATCGATTAGTTGGCAGAGATATTATCCAACAAACAACTAGGGAGTTTGTCTAGTCGTAACAAAATATATCCTAACAAATTTGGAATGGCAATCACCTATAGTGTTGAAGATGAGCACTCAGAAGAAGAAGAGGAAGAGGAAGAGGAAGCCAGTATTACAAATCGATTAATGAAACTCATTGTTGACATAAAAGCTGAGCAAGGTCAATTCAAGAGAGAAGAAAAGGCAAGGATTGGCTTCATGATTGGAGTGACATATAAGAAGAGCTTCCAAATGAAGAAGAAGTCTCCATCCAAGAAGAGGAAGTATAGAAGTGGTAGAAGATAGCTAAAGGGGATGAGTCAGAAACCTCTATCTAAGAAGAAGAAGAAGAGTGGACAGAGATGACTAAGGAAGAACTAGTGGAGGAACCAAATAAGGAAACTACTAATGAGGTATTGGTAAGGACCTTGAGTACAAAGTCCCACTTCCTCAAAGACAAACACTTTGAGCTAGCTGATGATACTGGGATTTTTGTTATTCCTTACATTTTTAATAGTTTGTCATTAAAAAGGCATTAATGGAGTCCATTGGTTTTATTAATCTATTTTATTATGTCCTTGTTATTATCTTGCAACAGGTGGTTTGCTTGCAAGATATAAAATTGCTTTGTAGAGAAAAGGGGGGACACAAGCTGTTAATTATTGACCTTGAATGACAAAAATGTGTAGGTTACGTTAAGCTACCGATGTTAAGGAAGCATTGCATTGGAGGTAACCCAGTAATTAGTTTTAATTTTATTTCAATTTCTATATTATTTTATTTTTGCTTTCATGTTAGTATATAATTTAATTTTTTGTTATGTTAGTTCTTTTGTTTCTTTTTATCCTTTTCTTTCATACTTTGCAAGGATGTTAGTCTCACATTGGATGGATCCAAATCAGAAAATTGTCATAATCAGGAAAGTACCAAACAACCCTCTCACTTGCATATTTACTTATATTATGTACATTAAGGGCAATGTATAACTTTAATTGTGGGGATGGGTTTAATGAATTTTTAACTGATTTCTTTAAGCTTATTATAATCCTAATTACAAATTTTGTTAACTGATGTCTTGAATTGGTTAAGATCTATTCGTGAATACTATATTTCTTTGTTGAATATTGATTTGAATTGGAATGCAAAAGGATGATGGTTAAAATGAAACTAATTTTCTAAGTCATACTTTTTATAACCTTTGAAATTTGCAAGTTGAATGATATTGCATATTATTTACACACATATACCCATCTTTTTTGTGAGCTTTTGGCCTAAGAGCAACATTTCAAAGATTTTAAAGCTCTTGTTATTATTTTATGTGTGTGATATTGTGCGTAGTAGGATAATTCTAGAACTTGCTTTTCTTATGCATGTTGAGATCATATTTGTGAAAATTAGAAACATTAATCTGATAAAGGTACTTAGATTTACCAACTTTTTTTTTGGATTTGAGAAAACCCCACAGGCAGGCCAAGCGGGCTCACCTCTCAGAGGGCCAAGTGGCTACATCCCATTAGAGGGCCAAGCGGCTGCACCCCATCACGGAGGGCCTCACTAGTTCTCCACCTATAGGTAAAACCCCGGCTGCCCCAGGCTCTTACAAGAGGGGCTAGCAAGGAATCGAACCTAGGACCTAACTGAAGCCAAGCCCCGATCTCAACCATCTAGCCACATCCCTTGAGGGCAGATGACCAACTTGCTTAAGCCTTTTTCTTTGAAAATTATCATACCCAGAAATTGACCTTTAGGAATAACCAAGTTGAGCCTTAGCCTTTTTATTGATTAAACTCACATATTAGGCCTTATTCATACTTTTCCTTGAAGACTTGTTATTATTTTGAACATTGAAGGTTATTTGCATTGTTTACTTGTAGAGATTTGAAAGTTGTGAAATGTCCAACATTTCTTGAATTGTGGTATTGAATGTTTATTGTGAAAAAGAAAGCAAAAAAGAAACAAGCGAAAAAAAGAGAAGAAGAAGAAAGAAAAGAAAAAAAGAGAAAAATAAGTATGTAATACCATTAGTTTCATAATGAAAGGACCTACGTATATTTGTAAGCAAGTCTTGAAATATAATATGTAGTAAATTTCTTTCAATTCAACTCTTTTATTATCTCAATCATGTCTTGCCTAAGCCCCATTACAGCCTATACAAAGACCTTTTGATTATGGTTTCTAGTTTCTATATAAGTGATGGAGATGTGATTTTTTTGGAAACCTATAGTAAGAATTCTACTATGCATTGATTGAGAGTTTTGATACTTTTCACCCTAAACACTTGAGTGCATTAAGTGAAATATTGGTGAGGGTGTAAAAAGTTATGCTTTTGATTTTAATGCGATTGTTGATGTGATTACTATTAATATTACTTAGGAAGTTAATTCTATGATAACTTGACTCTGGTTGTACGTTAATTTGATTCGGTAGGATATAATGATGTATAGTATGAATGGACAGGTTGAAATTGGTGAAGGATTGATGTTGTGAAATTTATAATTTTAATTATGGTTTGGCTGAGGACAACCAAAAGCTTAAGTGTGGGGATGTTTAATAGATGAATATTTGACTATATTTTGACACCTATATTTAATATATTATGCTTGATATTTGATACATTTATTATATATTTGGTACTTAGTATGCTTTAAGTGTGTTTACAAGTTATAATTGCCTCTATGGAAGGAGAAGAAATTAGATGAAAACGCGACTAAAACTGAAAAAACAACAATCTGGAAGAAATTCACGATCGTGCACTTTTGCATGCCTATGCACTTTTGCAATATCCAACATACCTCGATTATGTGCACTCATTTGCATGGGTGTGAACATGAGTGTGCATAACCCAAAACTCTAAGTTTTCTTATAAATTCGACGTTTTAGAGCTAGTAGGGGAAGAGCGGCTGACATTGTTCTCAAAGGTTCTGAGGGGATTCTAAAGGCAATTTTGAGCTAAAGGAGTGGGAGAACAATCAAGGAGAATTAGAATTATGATTTCGTTATTTTTTTTGGTTACACAAGGAAAGGAAAATAAATTACAACACTAAAGCAACGCTCTAGGATAAACTGCGCCCTGCGCATCTCGAATGATCAACTCCTGGACTCCAAAAGAGGGCTCGTGGAGGATATGTAGGCCCGGCCTTAAAGAATTTTTGTGATTATGTTTATGCAATAAATTATGCTTACCCCAAGCTTTATAGAAAGATTTCTCGTCAGTTTTGCTTGCATCAGTAACAACAACTAGTTTCTCAATTTGGAGTGCTAAATCAGGACTCAATACATCAAGGTGAAATTGACCTTGTTCACACCACTCAGAGTAATTTAATCTATTAAAGGATGGAACAGATGAAACAACTGAATTAAAGTTAACAGGAGTAGAAACTACAAACTTAACACTTATATTAGGTTCAAAACAATTATTTCACACAAAACATTTAGTGTATATCTAATATCTTCTTTGGGCCATTCTAAAACATACCCTAATTACAATAGTGATGCTAATTTTATGACTTAATTGTTAATTAAATATATCTCAAATAAACATCGTTTTCAAATGAAGTTCCCGTAAATTTTCTCCAAACATTTGTCACGTTAACATTGTCCAAGATATACAAAATGCAATTTTCCTGTCCCGTTACAAATTTGTACTAAGAACTGTTATGAATACCATCGGGATGATGTTTCATAACTAGGAAAGAAAATATTGATATCCGGTAACAACAGCCTTGTTGTTCTTTGGCGAGGATACAAGAAATCATTCTATTAGAGCATGCTAATTAGCTTCTACCTGAAGAAGACGTGAAGAACAACGAACCTAAAATATTATACATCATAAGTGCTACAAAAAAAATTGAAATAGATTGCCCCAAAAGTTGAAAAATCGGCGGCCTACTTGTTGAAAACTACGACAATCACCAAAACCAGGCACTACGGCTATCAACAGCCTTAACAGATGTAGATACCAGAGGCATTCGGCCAAACTCGGCAACAAATCTGTTGACGCATGTTGTTCTTCTTTCGCTATGACCTCCCAAGCTACTAATTCCAGTAGATCCAATCTCAAATATCTTACCTACAAATATCAAACAAGTAAGAAATCGTAAATAAAACACGCATAATCTCCCTGACTGATAACAGCAGATCCAAAAGGAACGAGGCACAATAAACAAAAAAAAAAAGGCAATTGATATAAGATAAAGTAGATACCTTTCACCCAGATAGGGGGAGCAGCAGTCACATTGGCCACAAGAAAAGACATAGCAATATCTTCACAATTCCTAATAGTCAATATCAACGATCAAGGACAGTCAATCATGCTTACATTAAAACGAAAATCGAAGAAACAACAAATAGGTACATCTGAAGCAGAAGCACCTGTTCTTGGCGACATAATCTCTGATTGATGCCGGCATCTTATTCGTGTACATACTGAGATACTTTTTGTGGAAAAAAGCTGCTTTTGAGAGTACCATACTGTAAGCACCAGTCCACCAGACAGACCACCATCCACCATATCTGTAGTATTCCTTTCCCCCCTGATACAGAAGTCACAGAATTTTTAACAGTTTGGATAGTTTTAAGAAAACAATCACACACAATCAATGGTTAAAGCCATAGCTTCTAGCAGAACAACGACTGAAACAAGAGATGACAAAGTCCTTTATCAGCTAACTGTTCTTAAAGTTGTCTCTATATTGATCTTTCAAATCTATGTGTCATCGCTATGTAATGTAATGCATGGGCATGAGAATCAGCCCGTAAAAGAACAATTCTCATAGAAAAAAAATAGCTTTGCTGTCTTTATAGTAGGATTAGAACATGGGTTTATGCCCCACATAGGCCAATAAGTGCATTAATTCCTCCCACTATCGCCGTCCTTTAACATATTAAATATTGAGGACCATCGAAGAATCTAAAATATGAATAAGCAAAAAATAAGTGAGTGAGAACATCACAGAACTAACAGCAGCAAGAAGCACAAATGAAAAGATGAGACATACAGATTGATCGACCCAATGTGCCCGGGGTACAAATCCCACCATCGCATCTGGGGCACTTCGCCAGACATTGAATGCAAACTCCACTGAGGAACAAGGAAATATGACATCATCATCAATTGAAAACACAGCATCAGCCTTCAAATCCTTGATTTCTTTAAATCTGTTGTTCAAACTGTCTTCCTTGTTTATATCAAATACCAAATCTACTTTCCTTGCACCTCTAGAGTTTAACTGTACAACATCACTTAGAAATTGGATAAGAGATTCTGATGGAGGATTAGGTTCACTCCAGACAATATGTATGGAATCAAGCCCTGGACATGACGAATAATGAGAAACTGATTTCTTAAGCAGATCATATCTCTTCCACGTGTTCATCAAAATGGCATAACTCTTCCTGCATAAAAATATCAAGACTCCATTAAGAGGAAAGAAGGAAAGTATCTTGCCAATCAATTATTCCTTTTGGTAGGATAGAGTTTCATCTGCATATATTTCCGACTAATGATGCCCCAATCCAAGTCATGCTGATCAGATGCGGATGATTTGAACCAGTGTACAAATGCTAAACTGAAGAAATTGTATGTTCATTAAGTGGTCCAAGTAGCATTCATAATAGACCTCCTCAGAATAGTTTTCCTTTTTCCTTGATTCTTTTGAAGTGGAAACTTGTATACAAATCTAACTTTAAATCTGAGGCAGCACCAATCCCAAAAATGGAAAATTAAAGTCATTTATGTGAATAAATAAGTCAATACAAGTAAATATAAAAACATATATTTCTAAGTCTGCAGGTTATAAGGAACGTGAAAGGCCTTATCAATGCGCTTCCTATCAACCGGCACATCGTGAATCAGCAAACTTTTCTAGTTCATTTTTCATTAAATTCAACAGACAAGAATTTTACCAAATGTGGACACATGAAATTTAAGAACTGTGAGAAATTGCAACATAAATATCCAATTAGAATTGGATAACAACCGAGGTTAATAAGAGATCGAAAAGTCCAAAGAGGTCGCACTTACCCTGGAACAGCAAGAGGATCAGAAGAAAATACGCTATTATTGGTCCATCCATTGAACTTCGACGCTCGGCCAGCGAGCGCAAGAAGCGTAAATACGATGCAACACAAAAGAAGCAGCTTGATCTTCGCCGATCCAGCGGTAGTTTTCATTATTTGCCGAAATCTTTGTACACCGCGACGATTTATCCAGGAACCACCTCCTCTCATCGCCTTCCGCGTGACGCTTTTATGTGTATTCAGATACAAGTTTCAAGTCAATGATTCGCAGAACGGATCAAACCAGAGCCACGTGGTGGTCTATTGACGAGTCGACTCGTCGGTACAGTACCGTTGTCGGAAGAGAAGAAGAGATCGTAAGCTAAACAAAAAAGCAGGACGCGGAAAAAATGGAGCAAATAGTCCCGTGTTCTGGTTCTAATAGTGAAGCAACATGGAGGTGCTATAGCTCTTGGGAAGCAGGGGAATGTCCGTCCTCCTTTCACATCTTTTATTGCTAACTGAAACACAGAGGGTTTTGGTCCGTTTGGATCTTCCCATTCGTGCGAGGACAGCGGAGATTGTTATAGTGTGTCAAACTACTATTTTTTAATATTTGTGCCCTCGACCAGGAACTTGCCTATCGAATCATAAGCCGTTCGTTCCTTACCATGGGAATTAATCCCGTGATGTTAACTTTGTTTTGTTCACTGCTGGGGCCGGGACCAACAGTCTCAGACGCTCCGTTAGTATTTCAAGGCTTAGGCAAGGACTTTCATAATAGTTAATAGATTCTCTTGCATAAATTCCGAATTCAAATTTCAAAAATAACATAAGCTTGACACGAACAAGGTTTAAATAATATCAAATTAAAAATATAATTTGGTAGTGTGCACAAACCTCCGGTTGAAACAACTAGGAATGGAGATCAACCGATGAATTGTCGGTTGGAGTTAGCGGTGGCGTGTCCAAAAACATATCAAAAGGCCCGTAACGTCCAAGATAAGAGGATAACGAAAATGGCTTTCTCAAATTAGTACTACCAAATTCATGATCTTGACCCTGATAGTATGTTTGGGAGTTTAGGATGGAATTGAATGGAATGATAATTAATGGAACAGAATGAAATATACTGGAATAGAATGGAATAAAATGGATCACTCCATTGTTTGAAAGTTTAAATAAAATAAGAGAAGAATTCCTTTAACTATTGTTTGGAAGTAATACTAAAAATAAATTGAATGTAATGACTTCTAATATTTTTTTTCCAAAATTACCCTTGTAATAAAATATGCATAGTTGCCATGAAACTATTTTAGTAACCCCAATGCATTTCAAATTGTAGGATGCCCAGAATATAATTTTGTCATTTTCCTATATATGTAATCAACTTTCTTGTTCTTTTTCATTAACCCTCACCGCACTGTACTCTTCGTTAGGCATTTATTCATCTGTCTTATTATGGTTGATAATCATTCTTGGCACTGTGGAGGAAAACGTTCGTCAATGAAAGAAGCCAGTGAAAGGAGAAACACAATGGATGTAGTAACATATAGCCGCGTAGGTATTTGCTGAACTGAAGTTGTAATTTCATTAATTTTTTAGGATATTTTTGTCATTAAATTAGGGTTTGGAAGGCAAGCCATGCTATTCCATCCCTGACCCCCAAATTTAAGGTCACAAAATATTAGATTTTGGATGACAAAGGATGGCTTCCAAAGCCATCAATAGCCATTCCATCTTATTTCAAAATATACTTCCAAACAATGGTCTGAGTCATTTGGGTCATTCTATTCTATCCCTCCACCTACATCCAAACATACCCTTAAGCATGGCGAAAAGTCTTATCAAGTTGGCTTATTTAATTTAAATAACTTATGAGGTGTTATTTACATTCTCTGTACATATACATTTAGAATTAGAAATTATCCTAGTAATTTTTTGAAGTTATTTAATTAACAAAAATTTCTTAAAACCCTTTCACTAGTAAAGTAAAACAAAAGGTATAAGATTTTAAAAATTAAACCAAAATTAAACTACTATAAAATTAACTAAAGATTGAATAAAATTAAAAAATTTAAAATATGATTAAAAAATTAACTGCAGTTTAAATTAAAAAATTATTAAATAAAATTTACTTTATAAAAATTTATTTATCATAAAATCGATTAATAAATTGATAAATTTTTTAATAATAAAAATTAAAATAAATCAAACTAAAAATTTAAGAATTTAAATAAAAAATTTGTCAGTTTAAAATATTAACAATTAAACCAATTGTTCGGAATAAGTTTGTAATCAATTAATTGCATAAGTGTGGTCAATATAATCATAGGCCTGGTAGATCTATCAAGGCCTGTTTTGTTCTCCATGGTTGGCCCAATCTCAATACAACCACTAATTGTAGTTGGTACTGGCAGCTCTCCTATTCCATCTTTTTCTTGTGAAAACCCTAGACCTAGACCTGGAACTCTCTCACAACTGACAGCTCCCTCCTAATATTTGGCCTTTCGGAGATCGGAGAATGGCGACTACCGAACGCACAGTCCTGCAATTTGCACCAACACCATCTTCAACGAGCCTGTCGGCGAAGGTCCACCCCTTGGTAATCTTCAACATCTGCGATTGCTATGTCAGGCGTTCTGACCAAGCTGAGCGCGTCATTGGCACGCTCCTTGGTTCCATCTTACCCGACGGCACCGTTGATATCCGTAACTCTTACGCCGTTCCCCACAATGAGTCTTCCGGTCAGGTCATTGCCCTCTCTCCCAGAGACTTTGCTTTTGTTGTTAGCTTCTCATTATGTAGTCGTTGAATTCTGGTAATTTATCTTTTTGATGATAGAGGAACGTGCTTGAGGTCGTAATTTTCCATTTATTACACTCCTGTTTTGAGTGTTAGTTGCTTAGTATTTCAGATAGGTCCTGTTTTAGTTTGGATGATGTTTAGTATAATTGGTCCTGCTTTAGTTCGGATGATGTTTATTATAATTACTGGCAACCTTTTATGTATTAATTTAAACTTAACTTGAATTTCGAACTTGTTGACAATGCTAAACAAGAGGGTAAATTAGGGTTTGAGCTTATTTTTCATTCATATCTATTTCTGAACAATTTTCTTCTTTAAACAAAAGATATTTTGCAAAGCTTTTGAACTGAGAATGTGAAATTAAACAAAGGTAAATCAGGATTCTTCATTTCTCTGTAATCCTCTATGTTTATTTTCATTACTAGATGACCCATGGTTGTTCAAAGTTCAATTTTTAGTCACTTTTATTTTGAAGAATATCCAGGTTCTTCTAAGCAATGGGACAAGTTCTCGATAAGGCAAACATATCACTTTGCAAATTTGGTTTTGGTCGTGATATATGTTCATTCTGTAGATAAGTTTCTTATATTTGATTATTCTTGCTGCAGGTTGCTTTGGACATCGATTACCACCACAATATGTTGTTGTCTCACCAAAAAGTGAATCCCAAGGAAGTTATTGTCGGATGGTAATTCCACTTGCTACATGTGATTTAGCGAAATAAGAGAAGGAACGCTGAACATTCATTTTACTAGTACTGCTTTGCTTTACTTGTACAGTGAATTTCTAGGGAACACATTCATTTTACTAGTACTGCTTTACTTGTACAGTGAATTTCTATTATGATCTTTTCCCAATTTGACCGTATAATAATTTATGTGGATGCTTGCTCTCTACGTTTGCTTTTCTGAGAGTCTTATCAGAACCATTTAAGCTTTCAGATATGTGGTTGATCTGGAATACAGTTCGACTCTCTATAACAAGAGTTAATGAATGTTTCATATGTTCTATTCTTGTGAAGGTATTCAACTGGGTTGGGAGTCACTGGTGGCAGTGCTTTGATTCATGACTTCTATTCTAGAGAAGTTCCCAGCCCTATTCATCTGACTGTTGACACAGGGTTCAGGAATGGAGATACTGCCATAAAAGCTTATGTTTCTGTTAATCTATCTCTTGGAGAGAATCAACTGGCTGCACAATTCCAAGAAATTCCTCTTGATCTTCGCATGATTGAAGCTGAGAGAGTTGGATGTATGAACCTTCCTATATTTTCCTTTTACCAAATAATTGCTTCCGCATTCTGAAGCATCCTTTCACACATGTAAAGGTGTATGCATGATCATCCAATTTTCCATGTGGCTTCTATCTGCCCAAATTATAACCGGATATTGTTATTAGTTGCATTTATTTAGGGCAACCATCTAATATGAAACTGCAATTTCTTCTTTTTGGGTGTGCTTTTATAGGGCTGGTTAGATTTGTGATGAAAATTGCAAAAATTTTTTGTTTTTTATTTTTTCCCTTCTCATTATGAGAAAGTTAGATGTAGTTTAGTTTCTATATTGGGTTCCTTAATTATGATCTATAGGTGAGACTTTGCAGTAGTAGAGCAGAAAATTTTATGTTTTCCACGTAACTACTAGGTTTCTGCTTAATTAGCATTCTGGGAGTTAGGAGTTGAAGCCAAATCCCTGCACTATTTTAAATTTAAATTTGATTTGGGTTTTGTGCTTGTAATAAAATTGCAGTTGACATCCTGAAGACAACAACGGTAGATAAACTTCCAAATGATTTGGAGGGAATGGAAACTTCAATGCAGCGGCTACTAGTTCTGATAGATGATACATATAAATATGTGGACGATGTTGTGGTAAGTTAGGATTATATTCTTTTTCTAGTCTTGCCTATCTGTTGTGTGAAACAAGGCTTTGGAAACTTCAGGAAGGGCGTGCCTTACCAGATAATGACATTGGACGATACCTAGCTGAGGCTGTGTCTTCCCTTCCTATACTATCACCACAGGTCTTTGATAAGCTTGTCAACGACAACCTGCAGGTAACATTAGGTTTTTTATATGGATGGATCAATTTCATTCAAACTAATTGTTAAAATTTTATGATCTTTAAGATGATATCTGTTACCATTCACTGTGTTTTATACTTACATCTTACTATTTTCAGTGGAGTCCATTTTTATTAACTTTTTACGCTTGGTCCATGCAGGACAATTTGCTATTGTTATATTTGTCAAGCATTACCAGGACACAACTCAGCTTAGCAGAGAAGTTGAACACGGCGGCCCAAATCCTCTAATTTGTTATCCAACTGAAAAATGGCCATACTGGTTCTGAAGATTTTGCTGTTGGTAATGTATCCCTGACATTGAGGAATCAACTTTATAATTTTTGAGAAGGCGTTGTTGGTTCAGGTTGGCTATAACACAAATTATCCTCTGCTGTCGCCTCGAAGTTTTAGCTTATGCGCAGAAAATTTAGCATCAGGATAAGCTTTACACTGAATGATATTCTTTTTGTTTTAACTTAATATTAATGCGAAAGTTCGACATTGGAAGCTTTGTCCAAGGTATACTGTGGCTTGGGGTTGGGTTTACACAAATCTCTTTCGTCATTTGGTATGAATCCGATGAGATCGGATTTCTATTTTTATGTTAACGAGCACCGTATATACTTTTTAGGATGGCATTATGTTACAATATATTTGCAAGATATGGGACTTGATTCTGAGTTGATGTTAGGGTTTATATAGGCTTATGAGCTTTTTCATGCCTTGAGTTAGCTTTTGGAGTTGGGCGCTCCTATAAGATCTGTAACAATTGGTATAAGAGATAATATCACTCCCTGAGTGATCATATCATAGGTGGTGATGCCAATACTGTAGTGTTCGCCCAAAGGTTTAGCGCACAGCCAGCGGGTGCCTAGGCTACGGAGCATAGTGGAATGTTATGCTGTAATTGCAAAATAAAAGAGTCGAGTCCACATTGGTTAATAAGGATTTGATTTGGGGTTTACATAGGCTTATGGGTTCTGTCACTTAAACTTTTAAAGTTGGCTTCTCCTGGAAGATCTTTGTCACATTAACCGCCACTCCTCAGTCCCTGTTGAGGGACAGAGTCTTGAAAACAAGCTAAATTAACTAATTCTTTGTTTGAATATTGAATCTTAAGAACAGACCAAAGCACCTGAACTTGGCAGGGAGTGTTTGTTGCGTTGGCTTTATTAAAATTCCTTGACAGGGGGGAGTCCATTTCTAAATTTCACGTTCTAGCCACTTGGATAGTAAGGAAGTATCGTAATAGTATCTGTTTGAAAAGATTTTTGAAACTATTTTCGGCTTACAAAAGCAAGTTTGTATTAAGAAGCTGATTTTAAAGTACATAGTTTCTGTTTATCAAATCACTATATTGATTTTAATTAATTTTACAACATGACTATTAGATCAATAATTGGATAGTTTTTTTTTTAATGCTATCACTTGGTAACAAAAATAATTTTTATTTACAGCAGTTGCCTTAATTTCATGGTTTTAGATGAACTCTATTTGTCATGTCGTCAGAATGGTTAATATGTAGTGATATAATTATCATATTATATTGGCCGGCATCCGCCGGAAAATACACTGTAACAATTGGGGAGTGCTTGGTTGATAGGTTTGAGAAAGGGTTAATAGGTAAAGAATGAAAAATGAGTAGTTGGCTGTTGATTATTATTATAGGAGTAATAGTTTGATATCCAACTTTTAGGAAATCCTCCGTACCTTCCATTTAGTAGAGGAATGAAACTTATTCTTTAGTAGTAGCTCTTTTTTTTTAAATTTTTTAAATAATAATTAATTATAATATAATTAATCAAAATATAATTCATCAATTAATTAAAATATTGTAATTAATTAATTAATATAATTAATTAAAATATAATTCATTCATTAATTAAAATATAATTAATTAATTATATTGTAATTAGTATAATTAATTAATTATATTATAATTAATTAAAATATAATTCATTAAGTAATTAAAATATTTTAATTAATTAATTAATTAAAACATAATTAATTACAATATAATTAATTAAATTATTAGCATGAATTAATTAATACATTATAACTAATTAAAATAATTAGTTACAATATAATTAATTAAAATATAATTCATTAATTAATATATTATAAATTTTTATTTCTTAATATTTTTTATAAATCAATCACTATCAATAATAATGGTAAGCATTCCTTCTTCTTAATTAACTATCATAGTTATATTGATAATATTCATTATCATTCCTCCCTATATTTATTTTTATTCTTATTACCATTCCCTCGTGCGAACCAACCGTCTTGTTATTATCATATCAATTGTCGGTGGTTGATACTAGTCTTTTCAATTGATACCAACCTTTATATAAAATAATAGTACTAGGCCAACTTGCACAATCAAAACTTTCAAAGACCAAATCTAAGGGGTGTGGTTGAATGACAGAGACTCATTCATCCTTAGCTAAAGGTTAAGGGTTCGATCCTTGACTTTGGGAATGGAGCAGCCTTAAATCTTTAGGCCAGCTGTCTCACCCTGTGAGGTGCCTACAAATCAGCGAGGAGATTAGTCACTGGAGTCCGCCGGTGGATACCCTAGTCTAAGACCAAAAAAAAAAAACTTTCAAAGACCAAATTGCAAAAGACCAAAAATTTAATTTGTACACTAGCCCTAATAGAAAACCCAGCTACCCACACTGGCACTCTCGACTTTCCCTGTTCTCCTACAAACTCTCTCACTCTCATATCTCATTTGTCAGCTGCAGTCATCACAATCACAGCCTCTCACTCTCGCCTGTCTTTCCCGCTAGCTCTCAACAACAGCCTGCAAGCTCCAACTCTTACCTCAAACAGTTACAATAGCCTCCAAGCTCTAACTCTCGCCTCAAACACAGTCAGAACAGCCTCTCACACTCTCCCTCTCCACCCATCTCTCTCATGCTCCAGAAACAACCTAACTTGTCATAGTTTGTTAGGCTGCTATTGCCACTGCCAGCTTCAAGCTTCATCACAGCGTTGCACTCACCTGCTCCCTGCTCATTTGGGTTGTTTTGCTGCTTGTTTTTTTTTTTTTACAAATTTGGAATATATTAGAAACATAACCTTAATGACCTACTGTTTTAATTATATACTTATGAGTAATGAATTAATGTCTATATAAATATTTATTCAAAAATTACAAATTCTGATAAATAAAACGTAGAAGAATTATTCTTAATAAAACAACGTGATAAACTAATAGCTTATAATATCGGAGGTGCTATTTTAATCGCAAAAGAAGTATTATAACAAAAATGTTTAGGAGCAAAATGATATAAACCACTAGGTATAAAGATAGCTGCTGAAAAAATTGATAAAGATTTCTTGTTCTTTTGCAAATATTTCTTTATAGTTTTTTATTACAAGAGTGAATTTAGTTGGAAACTCGATAAGACTGTTTAAATTTGTTAAATAAATAGTATCTATTAAACCACTTTAAAAAAAGAGATAAATAGCGAGTGCATCTGCTTTTGAAAAAATGATAGCTTTAGATCCATATCGTCCTCGATTTTTGGGGTAGTAATGGATTCTTAAAATTAAAACCTAACATCCTTAAAAAATTACACCATTTTCCTGACACTTTAAAAAACTTAACTAGAGTTCAAAAATTTCTTGGATTACTAAACTATATTTCTGGTAAAGGATTTCTTAAAGGTTTAGCTAAAGAAAGAAAAAAAGTTATAACTTAAATTCAGTACAAAAATTATTACAAAAACAATTAATAGCACCAAACCTTAGTAAGCATGCAGCTCCAACCTTCTATGTAAATAATCATTTTGAACAAAAATGTGAAAATAATCATTTTGAACAAAAATGTGGAAAAAGAAGAATGATAATTAACTATAAAGAATTAAATAAAGCTACTATAAGTGATGCATATAAATTACCCAGAAAACATAATTGAAGTTTAAAAATTCCTTGGATTACTAAACTATATTTCTGATAAAGGATTTCTTTATTTGAAAATTATATTGATTTAACTCTAATTGCCATCTAATTAGGCCTCCTTGATTGTAATTTGTTTTAATATTATATTTAGTAAATCCACATAAATACTTAGAGTCTGTTTGAATATAAAATTTGACAGGTAATAAATCAACTTTTCATTTTCTTAATGTTTTAACACATGCCAGTGTTTCCTTTTCATAGATAGGATATTTTTTTCAGTGGGGTTAAGAGTCCCATTGATTTTTTAATATCAATTAATGCGACAACTAATTGTTCTGAATTTTTGTCTATTTCTTTATTAGATATTCCAAGTTCAGTAAACCTAATAAATTTTTCTAATCTTGTAGAATATGATCTTAAAATATTAGATTATTCTTTAAGTAATCTATTTTCACTTAAAGATAAACGAGTTACATCATGAGAACTTGGTATATTTTGTAATTTTATAGGATAATTTATATTTGGTAAAATCTAGTAGCTTATAATCTCGGAGGTGCTATTTCAATTGTAAAAGAAGTATTATCACAAAAATGTTTAGAAGCAAAATTACATAAATCACTAATATATACATATTTTCAACTATGTTGTTCTAGATATTCAGAAGTACCTCAACAATATGAATGAGACTCTTTTACCTATCAAAAACATTGAAAACATAAAAAATATAACGAGGGTTATATTATGTATAATGTTTGGTTGTATTTATTATATTAATTATTTTTTTGCATCTTTTGAATTGAATTATGAAATACATAGATCTTATTAATTATATAATGAATGAATTAATCTGCTTATATATTTTTTTAAAATGTATTTGTTTGAGAATTAAAGAGGTACTTAGTTTTAAAAGAACTTAATATGCAGATTCTAATAAGCTTAAATATATTATATTCTTTTATATTTCTCTCCTTTTAGGGGGATTAATTACATTCATCAAATTTTCACTTTAAAATATACA
This sequence comes from Erythroxylum citrifolium, assembly GCA_026284465.1. Classification (NCBI taxonomy): domain Eukaryota; kingdom Viridiplantae; phylum Streptophyta; class Magnoliopsida; order Malpighiales; family Erythroxylaceae; genus Erythroxylum; species Erythroxylum citrifolium. Next base: position 22,795,953 of record JANKOE010000206.1, on the reverse strand, counting down.
ATATGAGTTGCTATAACTCCTACTTAATGTGTATAAATATACAATTTTTCTTTTGTCCATAAGACATTAAATGTGAGGAGAGAACCTATTAATATAACATTTTTAGTCTTAAAAGTTAAAAGAGGCTATCCACTACTTAATTCCTTTAGATAATTCTTATTAGAGAAGATTGAAAACTAAATGATAGTTTTCAATGGTGTTGGATTCTCTTCATTGACATAATGTATCTTTTAAAAGTAAATCTCTTTATTTATTTTATAGATAAATAGAGAGAAGTTGAAGTACTCTTGATAATTCAACCGTTTCAGGTTTAAGGAGATTCAATAATCCAATTTGTGCTCATGCTAGATTGGTTCCTAAAATGAAAAACAATACCATTTGATTGTATTGCAACAAATATTTAAAAGGTGAGAAAAATCACCATATTAAAGAAGCATTTAGATGAGATCAAAGTAATAAGGAGCCTTGTAAGAAACTAAGGCATAATGTGAAATAACAAATGAAAACTTTGCTTGAAGAATTTTAACATAAGAAAGATATAAGGCAAACACTGGACTACAAAATTAGTAGTAAAAGTTCATTTTGCGGCGGTCAAGATGAGAATAGGGATGTTGAAGGTGGTATTTTTACCTAATAAGAAAAGAATGTTGCACTTGATATTAGGAAAAGAAGAAGAAAAGTGTCTAAATTTTTTGCACCATGAGTAACTCTTAAAGTTCAGCCTTTAATCCGTAATGTCTTGATATCTAAAGAAGTGGCTCATAATGTAAACATGACAATGGCTAGACGGTAGTATGATTTAGGTATATCATTTAATAATGCCTTGTCTTATTATTACCAACCTATGGCGGATACTGTTGCCTCTTACAGTCCAGGATATAATGCTTACTCAATTGATAACTACAGAGATTAACTTTTGAGCAACTCTGTTTATGAAATAAATAGTTATTTATATGAACGAAAACACATTACAATAGAAGTCATTTTTGGCGACGAAATTTTTTTCGCTGAAAGACAAACAATTGTCGCAATAACTTTTTGACGACGACATAGAAGAAATCGATGCCCTTGTTGAAATAATCTAAGGATGGTCCTCTACGTGTGGTTTCCTCGAAGACTCCTTAGCCATTGACACATCTTCCACATACCATATTCTCTATCTAAAGGGTGTCTGCTTGCTTTTGTTAGGACGCTCCTTCGCAAGGCTTATTGTGCCCACCACAGCAAAACTATTGAGGTGGACTTCTTTCATCGAGTCATCCTCTCCTCCTTCTTGATCTTTCGTGACCATGGAATTTACTTGCTCCTCACCTACTTTCCGTCTTGGGAATTCTCGAGCAAAATGTGACCCTTTATAAATGAAATAAGCAATATCTCGTTTTGTTTGTTTCTTACCTTGAGAAGATTCACCTACCTTCTCTTTGCCTTTCTCCGAGTCATTCCGCATCCCACCATTCTTCCTGGCCTTGTAGCTAGTTCGAATCAATGGTGGCATTTGGAGATCCACCAAGCCATCCACTGTCACTATTGTATTTGGGAGGTCCTTCACGTTCTGCCTTTGAAGCTCCATTTGTGCCCATCCTTGCAAGTTACTTATGAAATTGAATAACTTGTCCTCCTCCGACATGTTCTGAACATCCAACATCAAAGATGTGAATTTCCTCACATACTCCCCCATTGCGTTGTCTTGCTTTAATCTCTTTAAGGCTTCCCTCGCAAGTTATAAAGTGTTGTTGGGGAGGAACTGATCCGATAGCTCCTTCTTTATCTTCTTCCAAATGTCGATAGGACGTCTACCCGCACTGATGTCATTGGAGGTTCTCGTTCTTCACCACATCTTTACATCCTCCACCAAATACATCACCGTGATTGACACCTTCTCCGAGTCAGCCACCTTTGCCGTTGCAAAGTACTGCTCTATGTACCACAAGAAATTTTTGAGCTTTTTGGCACTTTGTTTGTTGTCGAGAAATTATGGCTCTAGCACCTTCACTGAAGTGCTTTCCGCTCGTCCAACATCCTGTGTTGCAACGGCATGCCTTAAGATCTTCACCCCGAACTTAGACTCCTCTTGTGCCTTCATTAACTCTGTTATTTGATGTTGTAATTGTTGGATTTGCGCCTCCAACATCTCGAATCGAGTGTTGTAAAAAGTCACCTCTTTCTCTACTTGAGGAATCATCCTAATGAGTGCCTCCACTCAGTTGACACGTTCCATCAAATTGTTGTCTCCTGCCATCTCGAACCTAGCTCTAATACCAGTTGTAACAAAGTTCTTCTTAAGCACTGATCTTATCCGCAAGTCGCTTATACTCCTTTGCACGACAATTTCACTTAGATCCGTTTAAGCAAGACTCAGGCTTTCCCATGTGATCATCGACCAATAATCTAGTTCTCGAATGCCTCACAACCCCCGTAGTGTTTAACTCTTAGACTCGTAAGAAACTAAGGAAGCAATAAAATATTCAAAGGCAACAATAACATAAGAAAAGATACAACAAACTGCCAACCTTTATTACTTCCCTTAAAGTATACAAAGGAATGCTCTCTCAACTTTGTGAGTCTCCTGCACTCATATATTCAGAGTGTCTCTCACACACTCCCTTCTCTGAGAAGAGCAAGGCTCAAACGAGGTATTTATAGGCACCTCTAGATGACTAGGTTAGAATCCTAATAAAACTTTACTAGCTAAGATCACAATCTTATCTTATCTTATCCTTATCAGACTATATCATACTAACCAATAGATGACGTCTCCATCTAATTAAGGATCTATCTAATAGGATTAAGCTACATCACAATAACAAAATAAAAGATTACACTATATAGGAATGATTATCCATATCCACGAAGATCTCCTATATCTTCAAATGTTTCTTCCACATGATCTTTATCTCTTAGAGCTAATGTTCATCTACTTTGATCTTATCCGCCATATCATCCAAGATCTCCTTATCTCTATTCGTTGCTGATGAGTCATCCAATCCAATAACGCACTAATCCATCCAATGCTTACTCATGCCAACTCCATTTGCCATGGTCTATCCACTTGAGCACACACTAAATCCTTAGTCCATCAAGAACCTTAGTCAAGTCAACTCGTACAAGGTCCGAAACTCTCTCAAAACTTGCACCACGTTTGATCTCCTTGCCAAGTCACCTTGGAACTCTCACATATTCCCGTCATGTGTGTGATCCAGCTAGTCTTCCACTCGAAATCCACCTCAAACCTTCTTTTAGTCTCACATCCAAATCTTGCATCTCGTCGAAGATTTCCGCTAATGTGCACCGAGGCATATCGATGCTTGACATTACTCCCTTTCCTCCTTACCTCCTCGCAAGTGTTTGCCTTGTTCTATTATTCTGCGTGTTGAACACTAATCAAGGCTCATCAATGTCTGCAAGATTCGGTTATCTCAAACTTAGGAGTCTAACTGTCGGACCCCGACCCGGGAGCCCGACTGCCCCGGGGGGGTGAGCCCGAGTGGGGCCCATTCTCGAGACAATTCTTGACCTGCAGAGACTCTTAACTTGACACTCTCTGATTACCCCAGATGTCGGACCCCGACTGCCCCGGGAGGCGAGCCCTTCTTGGACCCGTTCCCGGGACAACTTGCTCTTGATAATTATTTTGAAATAATT